>JAODUJ010001246.1:0-12931 GCA_027564615.1 Psolus chitonoides | reverse complement strand
TTCCAGGTATGGCGACCGTGCCTTCTCTGCATGCGGCCCATCCATATGGAACTCACTTCCGCAATCCGTGAGACAATCGATCAGTTCAAGAAACACTTTAAAACGTATTTGTACACTAATTGCGAGTTAGGTTGATTTTGTTACACACACAGCGCTTTGTATCCTTTTTGGCAAAAAGCGCTATATAAATACACGTCATTATTATTATTAGATATATATATATATATACGTATATATTTATACGTACACCTGCAAGGACTTCTAAGCCGACCTTAAACTCCAGGAAAGCTTCTTGAATAATGTTAAAAGAATCGCCAGATTATTACCACCACTGAAAAATAACAGAGAAAATCATCAATCAATTCATGTATATATATATATATATATATAAGCCTACCTCTTATAATAGAAAGACTATCATTTCTACAGGGAAATAGGAAAAACAGAATTCCATTAATTGATACAAGTCTGACTTCCTCTAATTTCACGTTAGTTGAATATTAATCAACATTTGCTATCAATGTTGTCAATGTGTACTCTGCCAATATACACAATCATGCTACTACTGATGACGCACGAGTACAATAACTAAAACTTTCTGGCAAACTTCGGTATAGGCTATAAAATATCTTGATATATTGTTGTAATTTTTGTAAGGCATTGACTTTTTAACCTTGGTAATTAGGCACCCAACTAAAGCAGAATCCAGACGTGGGTTGGTAAAATATCTGTGACAGACGTCATCGGACATCTGACAGATTTTGACAGTCGAGACTAAGAAGATGACTGAGGCGAAAATGTTTGTGATTGTTATATTGGCCATGAAAAACTAAGGTGTCACTATTCCTGTGCTACTGAACTTGAGTAGTACTTTCGATACAATTGACCATCAGATATTACTCAAACGATTACGCAATGGGATAGGCATTCAGGATACTCCCCTAAGTTGGTTTCAATCTTATCTAATTGATAGGTCACAGGGCGTTCTAATCTAAACATTACCTTTATTTCGGTGTTCCGCAAGAATCAGGGTTTGGTCCTTTACTGTTTGTGATATACATTTTTTACCACTCGAACAAATTGTTCGTCAATACAAGATAGATCTGCACCTTTATGCTGACGACACCCAAATTGATGTGTCTGTCTGTTCCACGTCTCCGGAAGGTGTTACCCAAGCAAAGTTCAAGCTAGGGGATTGTTTCCAACATGTGCAGCTATGGATGTGCAAAACTTTCCTAAACCTAACGCTGATAAGACCGAAGTGATGGTGCTGGGTTTTCTATCTCAGCTTTAGAAATTCACTTTGCCTACCGTGATCATTGCTGACATCTAATTAATATTATTAGGGCACGAAAGATGCTAAGTACCGCAGTAACCAAGGCTGCAGTTCATATTCTCGTCATTTCAAGACTTGATTACTTGACAACCTTTTGATCGCTATCAACAAATCACTTGATACTAGACTTCAAAATGTTCAGCGCACCTCCGCCGGAATCATTACAAATCAGCGCAAATTTGACTCCATTACATCTGAGCTCATCAATCTCCATTGGCTCCCTACACATCAGCGTATCCAATTTAAGGTTCTGGTATTGGTTTTTAAAGCGCATCACAAACAGCCTCCAAGTTATATCTCTGATATGCTGCAGTTACAACCAGTCCACCGGCGTCCTAGGTCCAATTCTACTCCATCAGTACTGTTCCGCGTACCACGGACACAGAGAGGCAGTTTTGCTGACAGATCCTTTTCCTGTTATGGCCCAAAGATATCATGAAATGAGCTTCCAATACATTCGAGAAGCCTCATCTATTTCTGTATTTAAGAAACTGTTGGGGGTTCACATGTTTCAACAAGCACACCAGAAATGATTATTTTCTTTGACTCTCTGTTATAGCGCATTAGAGCAAACTTTATTTGATTTTGCCGCTTTATTAATTTCATTGATTGATTGAATATGATTTGGAGTATACTGATCACTAATCACCCAATTTCTGACTTTTTTGGATTTTATAACACACTTTGTTATGATTCTATGTAATGCTTTCCGATTAGGTCATGATTAGTGCATACCTATGCTGCAGTATCCAGGGTGCTGTGTCTAGCGATTCTTTTACCCATACTACTGATAATAGTATTACTACAAAGACTTACAGTACCCTCTAGTGTTAGGTTTTTGAGCTGCAGTAGGCTATTGGTTAACCCATCATAGGCTATAGTGTTTACACCTAATGTGTAGTGCTGCTATTGTATACACCTGTATTTATTATACAAAAGGAAAAATCAAAAGTATTCGATCGACAACACAAACATCGTGGAAAAGATTTACTAAACATGGCATCCTCTTGTTGTCCAGGGAATTTAGAGCATTTATATGACAAAAACAGAAGGAACTCACCTCCGAATTGAGGTCAACTTTTCAAATTTGCCCACAACTGGATCTGGACGATACTCAAAAGAGCTCTCCTCTCCAGATTCACACCCAAGGTCAAAGTTCACGGATATGACCCCATCAGTGATATTGCCTGCTGAAGTCCTGCAGATTATTTCCTCAGCATTGCTCCTGAAAATTATAATTTTGCATTAGGTTTTTTTTAATTCCGCTGAGTTTAATTACAAATAACAGATAAATGTGCAGGGGAATATGTTTAAAATGATTCGTCAAAGAATGAGGGACAAAGTATATAGCAAACAATGTGTTCCATGTGGCTTGATAAAACCAATAGTGCCGCTAAGTAGACCAATTGTGTAAATACACTTTTAATTTTTAGAGTGAACTTGCCATTTAGAGGCATATATGTTGCTTGTTATAGAGCTTCAGAGAGGAGACTGAAATTGTTTTTCATGTTATTGGGTTAGGTAATATTCATATCACTTAACTTTCAAATAGTATCACTATATGCAGCAGTTACAGGTTACAAAAGTCTAATCCTATGTTAAGACTCAGTCAATCCGCAGCTACTGAGTTAATGAGGCGATGTCACTGATTCTCTTTGAGCTAAGCCCCGCCACAGCAGATTCAGACAATTTTGCGAACTATATAGATACAGACAGGACCATAGTATTAAAACGCGGTTTTCCAAAAACAACACTCAATGTATGGTCATTTTTTATAAAACAGCTAGAAACACAGCGTGAACTTGACATGTTGTCGAGGTTAAATTTGCATAAAATGAGTGAAATATTGTAGAATGAAGTTGTTGTTATCTGCTTTATATTGCTTCGTGATGTGCTGTCGTTTGTAAATAGTCGAAATACGAGCTCGAAATTGCCACCATAACAACACCAAATGCTCAGTGTCATTTCCAGTGGAACTAAGTCGCTAACTTCTGTTTATTCCAAAACAATAGCCCATTTATATGCAATGCTCCGTAAACACACCTGAAGATGGTGAATCGACAGTACGTGTGCAGGCCACCCGGTTTTCGTGTACATTTGGAAATCTTTTCTTCTCAAACTGTAAGTAGGCTATAATCACATACACTAATGTAATGATTATTCTGCTGGTTTTACTACTACCGGCATAGTCAAATATTCGTCCCATTGCTTGGGGCCTAATCAACAAGCGAAGAACCAAACGACAGGCGTAGTCTAAAACGTTTCAACTGCCGATTCAAATTCGCACGTTAGGCTATGCATATACAGGCACTTATCGCTTGCACGATAGTCTAGGCCGAACAATAGTTAGGATAACACCAACTGTGATCAGCGTTCTGTTTGTATTTGAATGTCTTGTCATTGTAGCTGATGACGTGATTGTTCAAGTTTAGAGCGCCCAACGTCAGGCGTTACTCTAGCCTAGCCTAACCACCCCACATAATTCGCTAATTCGCGCGAATGCACTCCCATTGGTAATGTACGGATTTGCGCGTAAGGCGGCAATTTCTGGAACCCTCAATATGGACTCGCGGTGAATAAGCTGTGAACCTGTGTTTTCGTCGGGCCGAGAATTCCATGAAGTTGATTCCCGTAGGTAAAAAAAAGGATAGGTATAAAGTTGTGCAGCTGGATTTTTCAAATAAAGAAATATTGAATTTCTAGAGCTCTACGAAACTGTTCAGTTCAATTTAAAAAAAAACCGTGACGGCCTAAATTCCGCTTTCGATCGGTTTTCTGCCTCAACCGATATATAAAGTGCAACATAATTTCTTCATTTACTAGAATATATCAGTAATGTAACATATGAAGAAATTTGGAGCAAGTAAAGAGGTTGGAAAAGAAGCTTGTAAAATGTATTAGCTATGTATGTAGAATGACGTCACATTTTTTATGCATGCTCCCAGAAAAGAATAAACAATTTTTTCGCACGCTGCGGATTGACTGTAGACCCCTCTTCATGAATAACTAATTCTCAAATTACTGTTTAACATTATAAACCACAAACTTGATAGTTTTTACAATTACACAGCATTGCATATTTCATCCTCAAAATGTAGTATATAACTCTAATTGGAAGAAGAGACTGCACTCACTCAACAATTTTACAAGGATAGTCAGAGTCAGTCACCATGCAAGGAGTGGAGCTAATCATCACGCTACGGTTCAGTCCAGCGTCCATATCTGTTCCCCTCACCACCAATCTGGTACCCCCTGACTGAGGGCCCAACATGGGATATAATGACGATATAGAAGGTTTCTGTTGAAGAGAAGAAATCACAAGATGGAATTCTACAGATCAGGAATTCTTCTTATTTCTCTTTATTTATTTGTCATTGGAAACAAATAGCCTAATATTATTTTCTCTCACCTCAAATGTGACTCTAAATAAAATGAATAAAATTAATGTGAAACAAAAATAAATAAATCATGTGATTCTAAATAAAATAGCCCGATAAAAGTTAGCATGTACCGTTTGCCCATGCAGGAACAGGCCCGTCACACACTTTTCAAGAGGGGTGGCATGCATGACAGGAAACTCTTTGAGAGTTTGTTACCGCCGTCCCGGGGGAGGGGTCTAAGGGGAGGAGGTGTCCCCCTGAATTTGTTTTGAATATTCGAGAATCCTTAGATGTAAAGTGTTGGAGCGTCAGAGATGCAAACTAATTATTTCCCGGGTTGAACATTGGGGAAAAGGGGGAGGGGTGCGACTGCACCCATGCACCCCCCCCCCCCTTCGGACGGTCATTAGAAATGCATGGTATGGTACTGTGCAACACTCTTACGTTGGCGTACTAGCGCACAGGTCATATCCTCACGAGTCCCACGCTCGCTTATCTCTACTCCATTGTTTGATGCTGAGCACGAAGCATACAAGATGGTAGTAGGTACCATTTGGTCTTCGGTATTGACTCCGGACCTCCCGGCTGCAAGGACGTAGCTCTAACCCACTTGGCCATGCAGTCGGTCAGAATGTGCCGTGTAAATTGTAGCACACCAATGCCACCTACATTATGAAGCACTAAAGATATATTATGGGGGCACCCACTGTCATGCCTCGTGATGGAATAAAAGAGTATCTAAGCTTTACAAACAACTTAATATTAGCTTAATAGCAGCTTAATCTTCATCTGGTTAGCCTGACAGGCATTTTAAACCAAATTTTCACGACCCCAAATGTGACTATAACTAACCCTGGACTATCGTTCTTATGAATATTCGCTGTATATATTTTTTAGAAAAATTAGGAGAATCCCAAAGGAACTAGATAGTTTAACAATGTGTAACTGACTTTACCTTTATAGCTCCATATACTACAACTTACCACGTAAGTGAATTCTTGTGTAGATGAAGCAGATGTAAGGTTGAATTCAACTGTTACTGGACCCTGTCGTCCTTCTGTTCCGCTACCAGTAGTGCAATACAATCTATAAGAAAACGCAAGAACTAAAATAATTGTACGACCACTGAACCACTGAATATGGTTTCCACCTATGATTGTTTTCGGGTTTTATGACACTACAGATTTAGATTTAGAATACCAGGCTCACTGAGAAACCCTGACACTACGTGTTCATATATCAACGTCAGCGCCATCCTCCTTCTCGACTAGAGTTCATAGAGTAATGCGCCAGGAATATAGTTGTCAAAATCTAATTCTGCTCCCGCGCCAACAATTAATACCCCTCATCGACGGATGTGAGTAAACTCCATGATCCACTCTCCTAAATGCTTAGAGATGGTATATAGTAACTTATTCATCACCACTGCAAAACAGTTGCGCTGAACAAATCAAGTAAACCCATTTCGTGAAAAACATCACACCCATTACAAAAAGGCAGGAAATCCACGAACAACTGCTAGAAAACGTTTGACAAAAAGTGAAGGTACCCGGACATCTGTGGTACACAGTTTAGTTCAGTTCAGTTTCGCCATAGTCCACCAGGACTGTTGACATCTCTAAAAAAAACATCTGCTTAGCGACCAAACTACCACCAGCGTAGTCTGTCACCCCATTCCACTATTCCTTCCTTCTGCTGCCACTCCTGTTGGCACCTTTCACACTACCTTCCACTGTTGTCAGGACCAGACTGTTTGGACTCCTTTTCCACAGAGCATATTTCCAGAATTTTCGCTTCTTGATTATTTCTAGCATACTGTCCCCATCAAATTCCTCTATCTTCTCTTTTACCCAATTATTCGTTTTCTATCAACATCCATATCCATATTTCCATTTCTTCAATTGTCCTTTCATCCTTAGCTTTTAAAGTCCAACTCTCAGAGCCATATAGGAAAACAGGCCAAACTAATGTCTTCAGTTCTTCAGTTCCAGGGATATATCTTTTTCTTTCCAGATGTTTGATAAATCACTTACAACACTTTTGGCATGGGCACTTCTGGACTTAATTTCTGTGCTCGTTGTTTGATCGATAAGAGCACAAAGGTATTTGCGCTGGTTCATAATTTGGATGGTATTTCCCTCAAGTACAAATGGTTCAAATGGCTAGTGACAATAGATCAAGGGTAATGATCTGATGAGTCTTTGTGGTATTGACATCAAGCCCAAAAGGTCTGCTAGCATCTACTAATCATTTTGCAATGACTTTAAGATCGGTCAAAACGGTAAATCAATCGACAACAATTCGCTACCATTTGACACTTTGGTCAATTTTGTCGTTATGTATACAGGTACAAGTATGCAAAGACCTTAATTCTATACGTTTACATATGCAGAGCCAGTATTCTATGTACTGATTTCAGTTTATATAGGGCAAACCAGACTCGCAACTGAGTGACCCACCAGGTCCTCAGAACAATTCCTGATTCTATATCAATCAAAACTTCTGTATCATGGCCCTGTCCCACCTAGGCGCTTTTTAGGCGACTGCTAGCGATCGTCATACTTGTAGCAGGTCGCCGAAAAACCAGCCACTAGACCCCCTACGACAATGTCTACGACAAGCTACAGCAACCTACCACCCATTCGACGTCAAGCTACGGCAAGCTACCAACAACCGGCGACCCAATGGTCGCGACCAAGGACGACCACCTACGATCACACCTACGACAACCTACGACCACACCTACGACCACCTACGACAACCAAAGTCAACCTACGTCCATCCGCGACAAGCTACAACAAGCTACGTCCCTGTCGGCGACAACTGAAGACAACTGAAGAGAATTCACGTCATTTGGCTTCCAAAACAGAATGGAATCACCCAGTTTTCCTATAAATGTTGTAGCTTGACTTCTGTGGACTTTTGTGGGTTTTTCCAATGCCTGTCGCTACTTGACTTGACGCCAGTACCTGTCGCCGGTTGACGTAAGTTGACGTAGGTAGTCGCCAATGTAATTCACCGAGGTCAGCATCGGCAACAATTTACGTCACCTGGCGACGACCTACGACAGCACCTACGTCACTAGAAGTCAAGCTACGCTCATTGGCGTCAAACCCACTGTCGCCGACTTTTCTTTAACATTTTGAAAATCTCGCGCCGACCAGATTGGGGCTACGATTCTTTGGGCAACTGAGGTGACTACTCTCGACCATACAGGCGACGCCCCGACGACCATGTGGCGACAGCTTGGTCGTCTGTAGTTGCCTTAAAAATCGCCTAAGCGGGACAGGGGCATCTATCAAAATTTATAAATCAATAAAAGTTGCTATATCAATCATGATTGTGTCCGGCCCAGTGGCATGACAAATTTCATATTGGCCACCATGATAACTAGTTGTCCACATATGGTCACTAAATCCTAATTTCGGGTTGGTATATGATTGGAGAAAAAACACATCTGTAGCACAATATAATCAAAGCAAAGGAATTGGTAGCAGTTATGAATAAAACTATAACAGCAATTGAGAGGGTAGAACTACAGTGACTTTTCCACTACTTGATACCCAAAATATTTAGTTATGGGAAAATGGAAAACATATTTGATGAGAGTAACAGAACCAGGTAAAACTCACATTTGAAAATTGACAAATTCCATGGAAGTACACTGGGTGCCAGCTACTGATATGGCTCTAACATCTTTTAAATCAAGACCCAGGTTATATCCGGTGATGTTTATACGTGTACCACCAGAAATATGACCAGTAGTCGGGGATATCTGAAATAATAAAGGTTACAAGGTCATTATTATGACTTTGACAATGACGTCAGTGGCGCAAATCTATATTTGAGATTGGGTGCGAGAATGGGGAAGGAATATGAGGAGAGATGTGCTTAGATGCAAAATGGTACTATCTATGCAAAAAAAAAAAAAAAATTGGGGGAGGGGCGAAATTATGGTTTCTCTTCCACTATTTAGTTGCCCCACCTCCCAAAAGCGTCGCTGAATGAGGTGGTGGATCAATGGAAGTACACTTGGCCATCTACCTTTATGACCCAGCTCACAGCAGTCTGTACAGGTCATATTTATAACCTAGAAAACTATCAAAATTGCATTTTGAAATCTAAGAACACAAAGTTGAATTAGTCAAACATGTTAAATAAATTGTTATTGTAGGTTCAACAACATTTCACATTATGTATGAAAACGAAACCAGGTGAGACCTACTTCTACTTAGGAGGTTTACCAAAAACTACTTGAACATGACCAATTTATCATCTTGACAACATCAACTGTTGATCAATCATATTTTGTTAAGTCAAATCACCTTTTTACCTCACACTGAGGTTTTACAACATCCACACTTAGAACATACTGTAACAATCTTAGGAATTGGATACCCCAAACCCCGAGTTAGCTAGACAATGGTAAGGCATACATTTTAGGTGCATTTAGTACATTGAAGATCCATTTTCTCGCACCCACACTTCTAGGTGATTATATGTTAATTGGCCAAATTGCCATACCTAATGTGAGAGTTAAATATGCGGTAACGTGTCCAGAGCGAATCCGATGACGTTAATGTTCTAAATAATATAAATGATGAGTCTAAAGCAGAATATAAGAGGGTCTTCTAAAATATTTATTTAAAGGTGAAAGGTATGGAGAAAAGTTCATCCTCAAGGTGAACATAATTATACAACTATAACGCCGACAGTGCGAAACAAATTGATCGGGATTGCAAATAAATTAACACGATGCAGAATAAATACATGATGACTAGTGAAGAACTACAACTAAGCAAATACACAATATTCTCTAATTAATACAAGCAGCCTACCATGATACCGCACGATGTGCTGGGATAGGGCATGTATAATTAAAGCACCGCCCGCCGAACAATGTTACGGGGGATTAGGGTGTGTGTACTGCCTCGTGTCTACCTCAAAAGTGATGAGAAATATAGCATTTAATAATATGATTGACCCATTTGACCTCATTATAATATTGGAGGGGAATGACCGGTCAACTTGCTCACAGGGAAGAACTCCATGAGGGACAATAACAATGTACAAGCAGGACACGCTCCTGACCACATCTTCATTATGGCTAGCCAAATAGTTATGGGCGGATAAACAAAGGAATTCTTAGAAGAGGGATGTCACACAGGTGGCTGATATCCCAAAGATGGAGCGGTTATTGACTTCCCATTGGGGGGGGGGGGGATGGCAAATGTTTACTCTTACACTAAGATCCATTGAGCAGACTAGCAGGTTACCAAAGGTTTATAACAAATTGGGATGAGAGAAGAGGACCTGTAAGATAAGGAAAACATCCACACTTGTAACTTACACTGACAATTGTTGGGTTTAGACACCCCATACCCTTAGTAAGGTAATCATCAACAGGACATCGATCAGAAGAGACAGGTGAGAGGCATTTATTCAGGACTGGACACCATCCACACTTGTAACGATCATCTATACTGAGACACATTCCACACATCTGTTTTTCCTGTCCATTCAGCATCGTTACAGCCTTCCTGTCGCATTTGTAAATGATCACTGAAAGGAGAAACAAAATCTGTGAATCGCGTTGTTAAAATGCTACATATGAGACAAATCTATGTCAGGGTATGGATTCATTTCACGATTTGTATTTATTCATGAGTTCAGAGGTACACGGGATGGTTGTAGGCTAGTAATGAACAAGTGAACATGTAGCATGCAAGTTGTTATATTACCTGTCTGTTCGCTCCCCGTATCAAGAAGGAACTCTCCCCAGGAAACCTGAACTGAGCCACTGACATATTCCTTGGAACCAGAGTAATTGAACTAGAAAAGAACGAAAACAAACATTATATATGCCATAGACTAGATAATAAGTCATAGACAAATGCTACCCTCACTCCTTTTGTACTGCGGTAGGAATTTTCCCTACAAGTCACCAACAGCTCTGTACTGCTCCCTCAAAGCATAGCCAGTCATGAGTGTAGATCCTTTTTCAAAAGTATAAGGGTCAGACCTCACTAGCAA
Organism: Psolus chitonoides; assembly: GCA_027564615.1. Classification (NCBI taxonomy): domain Eukaryota; kingdom Metazoa; phylum Echinodermata; class Holothuroidea; order Dendrochirotida; family Psolidae; genus Psolus; species Psolus chitonoides. The sequence continues at coordinate 2,182 of JAODUJ010001246.1, read as the reverse complement.
ACAATTTACTGTGTGAAAATGTTAAAGTCAATGGGAGCATCTTCAAATAGTGTGGGGGTCACGACCCACGGGTTCTAGGCCCATGTCGCCAGTTCTACAGTCCATTTTACTCTGATCTGGCTTCCCGGGTCTGGCTTGTACTTGACCCATGCTGTTCAAACTGTTTGAAGCTGTTTTGACTGTTTGAACTAGGATATATTCAAGATGAATTCATTATAATGAACATGTGCGGAGCATTTAATTCAATTTCAATTCATTGTATTTTTGAACAATATACATACCTACTGTAGGTTTTTAACAAGAATAAAACTCTGTTCGATATATTCAGATGATATTTCTACTTCTTCTTCTTCTTCTTTTTCTTCTGTTAATTGTGGTCCGCCTCTGGAAGCTCATCCATGTAATGGTTCCCACAGTATGAGGTTGCTGGCTGCAATGTTCTTGTCTCTTACGTATTGGCCAGCTAATTTCATCCTCCCCATGCGAATCTTCTCAGACCCTTTAGGTAGACCGCTGTAAAGTTTTCTGTGTGTCAATCATTCTTGCGCCCAAACAACCATTCTCAGCATTCTTGTGGAACATCCATTCGATCTTTTCTCCATCTCAGTTGTGAGCGTCCAGGTCTCTGCACCATATAATAGAACTGGTTCAACTGTAGAGCAAAAAAGCTTTCTTTTCTGCTTTGGTGACATTCTTGACTGCCAAATATTCTTCATTTGACGAAGTGCTCTCCAGGCATGTGCTCTTCTTACATTAATGTCTTGCGTTAAAAACTCAAACCATGCACTGAGATAATTAAAATCTAAAACTTTCTCTAGAAATGTTCCGTCCAGGGTCTTGATTTGGACTTCTATAGTGTCTATGTTGTACGTCATTACTTTTGTCTTCTTTGCATTTAGCACGAGACCCACTTTCTTACATTCACTTTCAACATTTATTAGCAGTTTTTGTGCCTGTCTCACATTGTCGGATATGAGTGAGATGTCATCGGCGTTAGTCGAAATCTGCGATGGAGACTGGTCCTATTTTTCTGTTCTTTCTTTGAGTTAAAGTGAAACCGTATTCTTCCTCTCCGCCTGTTTTAGCCTGACGGAGTGTATAGTCCAGGGCTATATGTATAGTCCAGGGCTATATGTACATATAGGCAACCCAGCGCAGCGCCACGTCGGCTGCTCTTTTCGCTATGGTTTTGGCCTTCAAATGCCACTTTCTGGATTAATCTTATCCTGTAATTTTCCATCTGGATTGTGAAGGAACACTTATCGAACATGGATGGTAAGCTTAGAACTATATTTGAACCGTATATGATACATTTGATACAAATATCTGTGTTCCTTCTACCGAGCATATTATACTGTTGTAGTGTATCGTGTGTTAACACGACCTATCCAGCTTGGACACCTAGTGATCAGTGTTGCGTAACACGCAGTGGCGATTTCAAAAGCCGTATTGTATTCCCTAGATTAGCTACCAAAATGTTGACACTGGACTCAATTCTGCAATATAGAACTACATGTGTGCCGGGTTTAAGCTGCAATATTTCTCCTGTTTTAGTGAATAGATTGAGAACATTGAACATATTATCGGAATCTTGCCATGGACATGATGAATTTCACTCGTGTCACTCAGACTCTATTCACAACAGAGTTCACCATAAACGTTTAAGATGGCGTAAACGAGGGAATCGAGGGGGGCGAAATCGTAGAATCCGCTCTATCATTAAAACTCATCATACTAGGCAATATAACTCTAACAGTGTACATCTTGAAAATCTTGTTAAGGTCCCGCTTGGATGTAAACAATATCTTGACATTAACGTCTGGAACGCCCATTCAATGTGCAATAAAACTATAACTATTCATGACTACATTCTTGACTCTGATGTGGACGCCCTCGTTGTTTGTGAGGCATGGATTGGCGACGAAAATCCTGTCGTTATTGGGGAGTGTACACCATCTGGCTACTCTCTTTTGAACTTCCCCAGAGCCGGCGATAAGCACGGCGGTATTGTCATCATTTTCAAATCTCATCTGAAATTGAGGATTTCCCCGATTACTGCGGAGGGTGACCTATATACCACATTTGAACATGCCTGTGTAATTGATGTTGATAAAACGTTTCGTCTTGTCGCTGTGTATCGTCCCCCGCCATCCAGAAAAAATGGCTTCACCGTGGCTAAATT
>JAODUJ010001136.1:0-12934 GCA_027564615.1 Psolus chitonoides | reverse complement strand
CCTCAAATGACCTTGGAACTGCAATAAAAACAATAGGGTTCATGTACTCTGTGTGGAGAAGCTACATGCCAAATATGGAATTTGTGGAGGTTGGCGTTCTTCAGATAACGCAATTACGAGCAGCCGACACGGACACACACACTAACACTCACACATACGCTGCGTGACCGCCAAGCTTCCTTTTTGCAAGGAATAAAAAAGTCAAGTGTCTAAATTAGAAATAGTGTAACACACTGTGGTATAGGCAAATTTGGGCCGATACTGATGAATTTTTGCCAAAGTTTGGACTAGTTTTAACTTTATCCTAATCTGTTAGGGCTACAGAAAGCTATTGGCGTACAGGTGTAGCCAAAACGATAATACCATGATAATTTGCCTTTGGGGGGGATCCCTCTCCCCCCCCCTTCTTGGATTCCACACAATGCGGGAATGGCTGTAAACATTGCGGGAATCCCCCAATCGCGCTGCTAATGCCAAACCTGCCAGCCTGATGAGGGTTCAGAAACACTCCAAACCAGTACCTCTCTCCCGTGCCCCTGATTAATCAAAGTGCTGTGCCACTGATTAATTAAAGTGGTGGATGAATGTCCATATGTTTGATAATCCATATACAGTAAAACCCATGTTGTCTAAACCTCTATTATTCGAACCCTCGATTATCCGAACCACTTATTCGGTCATAGTCTGTGACATAGTCTGTAGCAAAACATCACAAATTCTTGAATTTTATTAGGCTTTACTGTCTTGATCTCCTACTGAACTAAGTTGTAACTCTCTTGGGTACAGAACATATCAGCAGAGGTGGGATTACAGGAGGGAAAGCGGGGGCACTTGCCCCCCCCCCCCCACTTTTTTCCAGACTTAAAAATATGATGGTTGTCTAAAAAAGTGATAGGAAATCATTTGGGCTTTTTGGCCAGGAAAGTGGTATTTCATGCAAAATATAGCCAAAAGTGATGAAAATTTTCGGCGCGCTACGCGCGCACATGTCTTTGTTTTCCTCCTCAGCCGGGTAATGTTTGAAGAGTCAACTTATACAATGATCATATGGGTTGGAATTTGGCGCTCTGAGACTACTAGAATGCACCACTACACTTGGCTTCCAGAGGCTAAGCCACTGGACCCAAACTTGGGCGTCACTACCCTATGTAGGCCGCCGCCAAGTGCGTAAAGCATTCTATGCCCTCTTCCAAAATTGAGAAGAAATTGACGCCCAAGTTTGATACACATTTTTGTTTAGTCGTCAGCCATCAAGCCTTAGTTTCATTATATGAGCAGTATATACTTGGCCTATATACCTGTAAATATTGCACCATATCACATCTAGGCACTTTATGAAATCCAAAAATGTCTCTGTTTGCTACCATCTCTTTCAGTACAAATAAACAGGTTGCTACCACCTTTCTCAATACAAATGAACAGATTGCCACCACCTCTCTAAATACAAGGACACAGATAACATTCACCTCTATGAGTTAATGAATTTATAAGTTTATGAGTTGAAAATACAATATGAACAAAACAAAAAACAAAAATTACATGTCTTTTTTCGATTATATAGTGATAATAGTCATTTTCAAGAACATGAGATTTCAAAATTTAATTTTTTTAGATGCAACTTGCAAGGCCTGGGAAGTGCCATTTCCAGCGATCTGGGAAGCATTTTCTGCCAAAATTTTCTTGTACGCTTAGATAGTGGGCCTGCAGCCATGGACTGTCCCGTATGCAATTATTCCAAATCTCGTCACTTCGCACCCCCCCCTCACGAAAAAAACTTTGGTACGGGCCTGGGATGTATCTTATGAAATATAATAACTTCTTTTTTTCTTCGATGGGAACTGAGGGAAAAATGGAAAATAAATAACCGGAAAATGATGTAGATGCCTTATGGTGAGGTATTTTTGGGACAGCTTTAGCCCCCCCATGGAAGGAGGTCTAGACACGCCCTTGTCAGTGTTTGTACCTGGATAATGCCAGACAACCTTCAAACAACATTCACTATTTACCGACTTATGTTGGACCTGCATACCGAATATGAGCTCTGTCCAAGTTTGCATTCAGTTAGAGTGTAAAGTTTTCAATGCTTAACCCCTATTGCCCAAAAATGACTTGATCCACAGCGAAAATAACAAAAAATATATACACACATTATGATGCCCCTACAGGCCAACTACGAGCTCAATCCACATGGGGTTAGACTGTTTTATAGGGTATTCAGTGTTCAACCCCAGTTGACCCCAGATGAACTTTGACCACCAGCCAAAAACAGCAGGAACCATATGGACATTATGAGGAGCAGACATACCAATTATGAGCTCAAATCACATTAGCCTCATCTAGGTAGGCTGTTTTATAAAGTTTTCTAGTGCTTGACATTCTGATAACTTGACCTCAAATGACTGTTAACCCACCAGCAGAATTAACAGGAACAATATACAAATTATGAGGAACATGCACACCAAGTGTGAAACTCAATCCAAGGTAACATCATAGAGTTTTATGAGGTTTTCAGTGTTTGCCCTCTATTGACCTCAAATGACTTTTGACCAAAAATCCCTGACAGTCCTGGAGGAAGCACTCCCCAAGAATCATTATGACCAAGTTTCAACACTCTGTGTTACAATCTGTAGGAGAAGAAGGCTTTTTAGTGTTTCCATACAATGACCGCTAATGACCTCTAGATGATCTTTGACCCACTCAAATTCTATGAGCCAGGATGAAATTCCGGATGTATGGCATGGTAAGGTCAAAGAGTCAGGGAGGGGGTATCAAGATGCATTTTGCCACGATATCTCAGAAACTACTAAATGAATTTGAACCAAGTTTGCTAGAGGTCATGAATACCCACCAGGGATGAGCTCACAAAAATTAAAGAGTGACGAGGTCAAAGGTTACCATCTTGGGAGGGAGAGATGTGGAATGCACTGAGCAGAATCAGAGCACCATAAGTAATGAATTCCTTGATGGAATTTCATGAAATTTGACAGACATGTTGAGTATTAGATGAAAATTCATTTCTATTAGTATAGGAGGGGTAAGGTCAAAGGTCACAGAGTCAGGGAGGGGGTACGAAGATGAATTTTCCACAATATATCAGGAACTATTTGATTAATTTGAACCAAATTTGACAGTGGTGATGAATACCAACCAGGGATAAGATAAACAAAATTAAAGGAGCAGTGAGGTCAAAGGTTATCATCCTGGGAGGGGCAGAAGTGGAATGCACTAAGCAAAATAAGTTGGACAGCATAAGTCATGAATTCCTTGATAGAATTTCATTAAATTTGGTAGACCATGATATCTCAAGAACTACTTGATAAATTTGAACCAAATTGGCATAGGTAATGAAACCCAACCAGGGATAAGTTCATCAAATTTATGGAGTGGTAAGGTTATAGGCTACCACCCTGGGAGGGGCAGACGTGGAATGCGCTAAGCAATTTAAGTTGGGCAGTTGGGGCCCTAGATTCTATTCTGGGTGTCAGTTATGGTGGTGTACTAACTTGAATACAAATGATACAATCACATGAACCTGTGTTGTGTTACATGCTCCTGGGGACAACTTATGTGGGCCCAGAGTCTATTGTGGGTGTCAGCAATAGTGGTGTACAAATGATCACATGAATCTTATCACATGATCACAATCACATGAACCTGTGTTGTGTTATATATGCCTGGGGATAACTCTTGGGCCCAAGAGTCTATTGTCGGCATTGGTGATAGTGCTGCACTAGACAGCACAAATGATACAATCACGTGGACCTGCGTTGTGTTACATGTGCCTGGGGATAACTCTTGGGCTCAAGAGTCTATTGTGGGTGTTGGTGATAGTGCTGCACAAGACAGCCCAAATGATACAATCACATGGACCTATGTTGTGTTACATGTGCCTGCGGCAACTCTTGGGCCCAAGAGTCTATTGTGGGTGTTAGTTATAGTGGTGCACTAGACAGCACAAATGGTACAATCACATGGACCTGTATGGTGTTACATGTGCCTGGGGATAACTCTTGGGCCCAAGAGTCTATTGTTGGTGTTGGTGATAGTGCTGCACTAGACAGCACAAATGATACAATCACATTGACCTGTGTTGTGTTACATATGTGCATGGGATAACTCTTGGGCCCAAGAGTCTATTGTGGGTGTTAGGTATAGTGGTGCACTAGATAGCACAAATGATACAATGGACCTGTGTGCTGTTACATGGGCCTGGGGATAACTCTTGGGCCCAAGAGTCTATCGTAGTTGTTGGTGATAGTGCTGCACATGACAGCACAAATGATACAATCACATGGACCTGCATGGTATTACATGTGCCTGGGATAACTCTTGGGCCCACGAGTCTATTGTGGGTGTTAGTTATAGTGGTGCACTAGACAGCAAAAATGATACAATGGACCTGTATGCTGTTACATGTGCCTGGGGATAACTCTTGGGCCCAAGAGTCTATTGTGGGTGTTGGTGATAGTGCTGCACATGACAGCAAAATGATACAATCACATGGACCTGTATGCTGTTACATGTGCCTGGGGATAACTGTTGGGCCCAAGAGTCTATTGTGGGTGTTATTTATAGTGGTGCACTAGACAGCACAAATAATACCATGGACCTGCATGGTGTTACATGTGCCTGGGGATAACTCTTGGGTCCTAAAGTATATTGTGGGTGTTGGTGATAGTGGTGCACCAGACAGCATGGTGTCACATGTGCCTGGGGATAACTCTTGGGTCCTACAGTCTATTTTGATTGTTGGTGATAGTGCTGCACTAGACAGCACAAATGATACAATCACATGGACCTGTGTTGTGTTACATGTGCTTGGGGATAACTCTCGAGCCCTAGAGTCTATTGTGGGTGTTAGTGGTGCACCAGACAGCACAAATGATATAACGACATGGACCTGTGTTGTGTTACATGTGCCTGGAGATGGCCCTATAGAGTCTATCGTGGATGTTAGTTATAGTGGTGCACTAGACAGCAAAAATGATAAAATGGACCTGTATGGTGTTACATGTGCCTGGGGTTAACTCTTGGGCCCAAGAGTCTATGGTGGGTGTTGGTGATAGTGCTGCACTAGACAGCACAAATGACACAATCACATGGACCTGTGTTGTGTTACTTGTGCCTGGGGCTACTCTTGGGCACAAGAGTCTATTGTGGGTGTTGGTGATAGTGCTGCACTAGACAGCACAAATGACACAATCACGTGGACCTGTGTTGTGTTACTTGTGCCTGGGGCTACTCTTGGGCGCAAGAGTCTATGGTGGGTGTTGGTGATAGTGCTGCACTAGATAGCACAATTGATACAATCACATTGACCTGTGTTGTGTTACATGTGCCTGGGGCAACTCTCTGGCGCAAGAGTCTAGTGTGGGTGTTGGTGATAGTGCTGCATTAGACAGCTCAAATGGTACAATCACAGTGGACGTATGTTGTGTTACATGTGCCTGGGGCAACTCTTGGGCACAAGAGTCCATTGTGGGTGTTGGTGATAGTGCTGCACTAGACAGCACAAATGATACAATCACATGGACCTGTGTTGTTACATATGTGCCTGGGGCAACTCTTGGGCCCAAGAGTATATTGTGGGTGTTAGTTATAGTAGTGCATTAGACTGCACAAATGAAACAATAGACATGTATGGTATTACATGTGCCTGGGATAACTCTTGGACCCAAGAGTCTATTGTCAGGTGTTAGTTAGAGTGGCGCACTAGATAGCACAAATGATACGGTGGACTTGTATGCTGTTGCATGTGCCTGGGGATAACTCTTGGGCCCAAGAGTCTATTGTGGGTGTTGGTGATAGTGCTGCACATCATGACATCCAGGTCTGCCTACTAAAAACTGGTCCACACTTATTATTAAAGCCAATTACTGTCCATTCATTCCTGAAGTACATAAACATCCCTTCCCCCTGGCGCAATTGGTTTACAATCCGGTTGCCTCCACTGCTGCGGTGCTAAGTGGCAGAGCTACATACAAACACCGGTCTACTGAATTTCCCGGTTAATCAGGAAATCGGGTGAAATTAAATCACCCGACTTTGACTCGGTTTAGATATGAACTCGGGTGACATTGGGAATAGGGGCCGTGGGACCTAATAATGACAGCACAAATGATACGATCACATGGACCTGTATGGTGTTACATGGGCCTGGGATAACTCTTGGGCCCAAGAGTATATTGTGGGCGTTGGTGATAGTGCTGCACTAGACAGCACAAATGATACAATGGACCTGTATGCTGTTAAATGTGCCTGGGGATAACTCTTGGGCCCAAGAGTCTATTGTGGGTGTTGGTGATAGTGCTGCACATGACAGCACTAATGATACAATCACATGGACCTGTATGGTGTTACATGTGCCTGGGGATAACTCTTGGGCCCAAGAGTCTATTGTGGGTGTTAGTTATATATGTTACATGTGCCTGGGGATAACTCTTGGGTCCTAAAGTATATTGTGGGTGTTGGTGATAGTGGTGCACCAGACAGCATGGTGTCACATGTGCCTGGGGATAACTCTTGGGTCCTACAGTCTATTTTGATTGTTGGTGATAGTGCTGCACTAGACAGCACAAATGATACAATCACATGGACCTGTGTTGTGTTACATGTGCTTGGGGATAACTCTCGAGCCCTAGAGTCTATTGTGGGTGTTAGTGGTGCACCAGACAGCACAAATGATATAACGACATGGACCTGTGTTGTGTTACATGTGCCTGGAGATGACCCTATAAAGTCTATTATGGGTGTTAGTCATAGTGGTGCACTAGACAGCAAAAATGATACAATCACATGGACCCGTGTTACATATGCTTGGGGATAACTCTTGAGCCCTATAGTCTATTGTGTGTGTTAGTTATAGTGGTGACAGCACAAATGATATAATGACATGTGCTGTACTAAACATACCTTGTTCATTATCCAGGGACACACTCTTGCCGCATTTAGAGAGAATCTTGCGTCGTTCATCACTAGTATGGCTGGGACTGTCAAGGAGTGATGTTAAGGGGTTAGCTAGCATAACAGAGGTATATTGTGAATCAAGGCTATACACTCCTAGTGACCTAAACCATTAATAAAATCACAGCAAACACAATAATAACATTGATTATATAAAAGAAAACAATATATTAAAGGTTATTTCAACAAAGCACTAAAGAAATTAATGTCAAATTATATAAACATCACACAGGGAAGAGAAAGAAAGAAAGAAATGATAATATTATGCTGTACTATCAATACAATACTCAATGAATACATAGTTAGCAAAATAAAATGTATAAACTTCTATGTATGAACTTCAATGTCAAGCTATCGTTTGTATATACGTTATCTGACATATTATTGATTTCCAACACTTTGTGATAGTAATAACCCTATGTAGCAAAATTGAACCTAATGGAAGTATTTTTCAATTGTTATATTATGTTGATGGAAGAGATGAATAGTGTTACTTGTATGTAGTTGTCCACACTATAATTGAATGAGCCTTAAAACGGTTTTAGATCACATCGAATATGCTTTGCATGAAAGGGTCATGACTCACTCTAGTGGTTGGTGAAAGGTATATTTACCGAACCTACCTAATCTGCTAACGATTGTTCAGATGTAAACACTGTAATTTCAAAGAATGTCTGGCATTAACCCTCCATCAGTCATTATCATAACCTTCATTATGATCATGCTTACTATCATTACAACATCTAACTTTTAAGTTTAATACAATATCACATAAAGAATGTACACTCCTGTGGAAGGACCACATGAATAGTTTACCCTCGATTGGTTACCCAGTTTAATATGAGATCACATAAAGAGATCACATAAAGACTTATTACCCAGTTTGGTATGAGACATAGGTAGTTTACTCTCCTTTGAGAGGTGCATATTACCCAGTTAAATATGAGATCACATAAAGAGATCACATGGAGAGCTCATATGAGAGGCAATAGGGGATATTCTTTGGGCAATTTTTCTAGTACATTGCATCATGGGAATGATAGTCTGTGACCTCATAAATTTATGTCATGCTACTGTGTTTATACCACAGATCTAGAATGTAAAGTACTGTTCGTTGGGCAATCAATACTATACCTGTAGGCTGTAGTCTGACAGTGTTGTCTGTCACGTATTAAACCCGAGCAATGCCAGGTTTCACTTGCTGCGTACCTGGATGTTTCAGCAATAATCATTGACATAAACATTTACAGTTTTATAGGTTTCCAACGAACATCGTTACAGACCATAGCCTACATCTTCAAGGTTGAGAAGCCTAGCTTAGGCAGGCTAAATTACACAACAGTGCAGTGCATAGGTACGCCAACACGTAAACTTGCCGCACTCAGTACGTTAGGCTACGGACCGTTAGCACTATTATTTTCAACGTTGTTGTAGTCTTTCGAGCAATGTGCACTGCATGCAATACAGAGACTACAACATCATATCGCATAATCTGTCAACCGCCGGACTACCAACATGGCCGCTTCGCGCATGCGCATTGAGCTGGAGAATATCCCCTATTGTTCCGAATGTGCCATCACGTATGATAACCTTTTTTTGTGCTTCTCCTGCCCCAGTAGTGGTTGGTTCTTCCTATCTTGCTATGACATCTGAAGTGATTTGTGCCCAAACATTTGACATAACCCATTTTTTTCTCATGCTTCACGCGCAGTTGTAATGCTCGTAATTTCTTCTTTTCTTGCCATGTGAGTTCAGACATGACAATCCAACTTAATTTTGGTGGCGGCACTGTCTATCATATAGCCTAACCCAGTGGTTCTTAACCTTTTTGGACCCACGGAAGAAAGGAATAGGAGTAGAGGTGACTGGGTCGAACTGGTGTTCACCGGAAATCAAGACCCTTTGGCGCCCTGACAAGTGACTCCAGATATGCCACTGTTGACCTTGTCTGTCCGCTGGATACTGGTGGTGATGGGAATGGTGTGGTGACTTCCTGGGTGGGCAACAGTTAGTCCTGCCCAAGTCAATTCGGGTAGGGTTCTGTCATCGTTGGATCACAACGGACAGCTAATCATCCATCAATAGATGTGCGTCACATTCTGGGTAGTGCTACACTGGACTGGACTCTCATCTGCTTCAGGCCACTGGATTCAGGCACCATACCCATGGTCTCTGCTGGCTCAGAAAAATGATACATTCTTCATAAAAGTAACTAACTATTATTTATTCCTAGCTTGGACGGATCTATCTAGATATGTTAAATGTCTACAAGTGTATGAGTGAGAATATCTCAGCAGCAATAGCTTCCAATGGCGAGTCTGTGACCAAGCAACCACTGATACGCAGTATGAGGACAGTGAAGAAAGAAACGTTAAAGCTCATCTCGGGCTGGGTCAGCATGTCAACAGATCCACAGATGGTGAATATTACTAATGTACTCAACAATGTAGTGTCTTATGTAAAAGGTCGAATAAAACTCAAATTGTTGGGACTTGAAACTGAGATTACTACAGTTGTACCACATTGTGGCTTAGGAGTTTATACAAGGATTCAATTCAATCACTCAGACCACAAAAATAACAGAATTATCCATGTGAGTTCAGACATTAGTGTTCTGACAAGTTTCCGACTGATTTGGGAATGGATTTTTCCTGAAACATTACTATGAGGTTATCTAAAAACTATTTTAGGGGAAACAAGCCAGCTTATTAGATTATACTTTGTGTTAAACTGATAAGAACAAGAACCAACAACATACAAATTCTTAAATTAATACACACCTACAACTTTTTCACTTACAATTTATGGATATTGTCCAAACCTGTTTGTAACACTGAATTTGTCGTGAATAAACAATTGCATCACTATTCACTACTTCAAAAAGTGATGCATTAAGGATGAGTTTTATTTGACCTTTAAAGGATATTTTCAGGTTGTAACGCTAAACTGAGATTATATTATATATTCAAGTGTGGAAATTAATTTCCTGGTGTTACATTTATCAACATTGGCTATTATTGCAATGCATTTAAAAAAACAATTAATCCAACAATTCCCTGCAAATAAATTCAAAATCCAATTAAATGTGAAACTTCAGGAAATGTGGCCATGTTTCACTGTTCTTGAACACAGCTGTCAAGCTCGGCCAATCTGAGATATTGGTTTTGGAATGCCAGGGGCATGTCTGTCTAACAACTTCCAAATTGAACCTCCAACATGATCTGATATGTGTGGCTCTATCGTGAATATATCGTGACCATTTAATTGACATAACAATGTCATTAAATGGTTTGGTACAAAGAGAACATGAATGCTACTACTGTACACTGATTGATGGTACATATTGGTGATCTGATATGTGTGGCTCTATCGTGAATATATCGTGACCATTTGGTATGTAGTCAGGGCCGCTCTATTGTGGATATATTGTGACCATTTGGTATGTAGTCAGGGCCAGAAAAAATATAAATTTCCCGGGCACCAGTTTCATCAAACCCCAAATTTCCTGTGAATTTTAGGGAAAGTTTGGTTAAATTGACAGGGGTTTCACCAGAAAAACGGGGAAAGGAGGAGGGGGATGTTACGTGCCAACTCTGAAGCAGGCTCCATTGACTCCGGGTCAGCGACATTGTGGGCACTTCAAAACCACACAAGTCTGTCTGTTCATAGTGGCCTCTAATGGTCTTTTCAAAAGGATTACACACATGTGCAATGGATTTGAACAGAACGCCCATTATATTAACGTTGGCTATTTTGTAGAAAAAGCAACAAAATTGAGGCCTACAAATTTCTCCCGAGCTGACAAGATGCCCAGGAACCGGGCTCCCAAATTTCCCATTTGTTCTGGCCCTGTGTACAGTGATCATGAATGTTACCAGTGATCTAATGTGTCTGGCTATTCTTTTTCCTTTCTTTAGAGCAAACTTTGTTCAAGATGACAGGTGCATGGAGCCGTCGTCCAGAGTATGATGATGTTTTATTTTTATCTTCACCATTGATCAATTAATTCTCTTTGGAACCCCTCCCTCCCTTCCCCACCTGCCCACCTTGTATCACGAGAAAAAGGTTACTTTCTGTGGGCATTCTATAACAAACAGATGATATCTCACAATGCACAATGGATGCAGAAATAAAAATCCAATTATCCCACCAATTGCCCTTTTATGAAAATGATTTATGCTTGCAGGCAGCCAATTCACCCATTGAAAATGCATTTCCTGACAGCTTACCGGCATGTTTTTTGGACACATTTTTTCTCGCTCAGTAACAGGGCATTCATTCATTACAATACATTCCTAACCCTAATCCCACCCTCTTGAATATTCAGAACATTTTATATAGCTTAGTAGCCCTAACTCTAACTTTGTACCTGCTGGACATATGCATTGGGTATCACCAACGTAGGGAGCATTCTCTTCAGTTTGGACTGTCACGCTGCCTATGTAGCATGCCAGTCTAATTTGAAAGGACCTAATAGTACGCGTTACCCAGACTGATACTACACAAATGAATTTTGCAGTTGACAATGCAACATTCATTTACTATTGACTGAAGTAGCAATTATGAGAACTAGTATGCAGGGATGTGCCAACACTGGGCGGCAGCACCCGGCACTTTTGCATTTTACCCGGCCCTAATATAAAAATAGCAAAATTTACCCAGCACTTTTTTCTGTTTTCGTCTATTAACTACCATGATATACATTTCCCCCACTGTTTATTGTCAGAGACATTCCAATAGGCACTCAAAATTTTCTGAATTATTCCTGTGGTCTTTAGTGTTTTAATTGATCCAATGGAAATTGTTGGTATGTTGTTTGCATTTTAGGTTGGAACATTTATGAATATTCGGTTAACAATCGAACTTGAAATTAAAATGATGAAATGATCAAATTTTATGAGTAGGGTGATTTGGACAGTATTAGATTAAAGTAATTAACCCCACTGGGGGAGTGGGGATACTTACGAGGAAGCAATACCTACCTTTTGGTGAGCTTCTGAAGTATGTCCATATTATTCAAACCTGCTGTAGTATTTTTTGTCTCTTTTAAATATCTCTCCTGGACTTTGAAAATCCATGCTAAAATTGGCAATATTTACTGCAAAAAATGCCTCAAAAACTAATGTCAATTGCTTTCTTGTTGAAATTACACAAATTTGTCTAGTCCTAGAAATGTATGATATTTCTGTAGCTACTACAGCCAGCTCTGTTCTTATGTATTGGTATGATAAAGTGCCATTTTTCATTGGAACAGAAACAAAAATAGTGAAAGAAATAACTTTGGAAATGTCAGAAAACAGGTTCTACAGGGAAGATGCTTACAGGTTGATTGGAGAATATAAAAATGTTTCATATCAACCAACAAAAACCTAGAGAAATTTATTTCCAAATGTTACCACATCTATGAAAAAGAACCAACACTTTCTAAAAAGAAACAGAATTTCTTTGCTCTTGAAACACAAATGACAAATGATACTTTATATCTGGAGGCAACTTCACGAGGTGATTGATTGATCTTTCTTTTACTATTTATCTCAACTACAGGTTCTTAAAAACTTCATTCCACCGTTGCTGGAGGCAGTCCTGATAGACTACCGGTCCAACGTCCCTGCAGCCAGGGAACCAGAGGTCTTGAGTACTATGGCCACGATAGTCAACAAGCTTGAGGTAAGGACAGCAATGCAAGAGTGGAAAATACTAAGGAGGCCAAATTAGTCACCTGGCAACTCTTGTGTAACTGTCACTCTTCACAGGTCTATTCGTAGGGATTACTTTACATCACATACAAGCATGAACATTTTTGATTTTTTTTTTAGTTGTTCAAGCCTGTTAAAGTACTTCCATTTAATTTAGTTCATGAAGTCCTTGAAAGAAAAAAAAACTTTCAAAAAATACTTTACAATTGCAATCATTGCTGTGTTTATACAATTTATAACATTTCAAATGCATGTAGAAGGGGGGGGGGGGGTAG
>JAODUJ010001135.1:0-19291 GCA_027564615.1 Psolus chitonoides | reverse complement strand
TGCTGAATATTGAATCATCAGTACCTGCTGAGTGAACCTGAGAAAAATAAATTTCTTGGAAGAAAATTTACTTCAAAGTTCAAATATGTATATATTTTGTAGCACCAAATCGCATCTGAGGGCCTTTAGATATTCCAAAATTGTCTAAAGGGGAGGGGGACCCCTCCCCATATACCCCTCCCCCAGGACGGCGATCACAGACAAAGCTTCATACGTCTATGTTGGCCCACCCATGAAAGTACAGGCCTACCCACGTATCCCCCCTCCCCCACTGCAAAAAACCTGGCTACGCCACTGCTGTAGAATGATCAGCCACTCTAATTTTAACCCTAATTGGCTGATTGGTCTTACGCAAGAAGAATTGAAAAAGAAAACTCTCATTGTTGAAGGGTGAGAACAAAAGATGTGAAACATGTACGTGAAATGGAGTGGAAAGAATGCTCAAATACAATGAAGTGAAAACAATAATCGAATACAATGAATTGAAACACAAAGTTTAAATACGATATGGTGAAAATGATGCATAAATATGAATGAGTGAAAATTGATGCAGTCAGACACAATGAAGTGAAAACAGTGTACCAATACGATAAATGAGAGAATATGTTCAGACACAATGAAGCAAAAATTATAGCCTACTGAATATAATAAAGTGAAAATGGTGCTCAGATACGAAAACGATGCTCAAATACAACAAACTGAGCACAAAACTGAAATGCAATGTAGTAAAAACGATACTCAGATTCAATGAAGTATATACGATGCTCAAATTCAATAAAGTAAAAACAATGACCAACTACGATGAAGTGCAAACAATGCTCAATTACAATGGAGCAAAAAGAATGCTAAAATACAATGGAATGAAAACGATGCACAAATACATTGACATGAAAATGATTCACCAAAATTATAAAGTGAAAGTCTGATACAATGAAGTGGGAAGGATGCTTAATAAACACTGAGATTTGCTGTAAAATATTAACGGAATCGATTACTAATTATGATACAAACAAGTGGTACAGCAATGCTATCAAGTATATCTTAAGTAGCTATTTCAAGAGGAAGAGCGCCCCTTTCTGCTGGTAGGTAAAACTTACAATCGGCCAGAAGTAAACAAATAGCGGAAGTTGGGTGTTCTGCTTTCAATTGCTTAAACTTCTCACTTCGCCCAGGGAAGTACCACCGCTGTTCTTTTGGTGACGTTATTCAGGCTCACCCCTTTTTATTACCAGGGTTGAGATGCCGGTCCTTTGGGGTGCCTTGGTGTCTCTATGTTACTTAGAGTGTCTGATGGGATATGAGCCTGTCATCTGAAGACTTACAGCGAGAATACAGATGGAGAAGGTACACTGCAGGCCTGCCGTCAGCTAGTACAGAGGCTGAACCCTTTGGTAGCGCTTTAGGGAGGCTGCCCTATCACGTGACGTATAATCCCGAGCTGCTTACTCTGCCAGTTCGCGTCTGAAGCCGCTCTTAGTATGCAGTTTTGAGAGGCCTACTCAAGGTCATGCTAATTTTGTACCCTGTATTCTTATTCAACCATGACTGTTACAAATCATATACGAGATTCTACTGCAGATTGCAATGCGGCACCTGCATCCTCCCAAATCATCTTTCCTTGTGCAATATTCGTGGTTTCTCTGTTATTCTAAATTATGTTCATCAGTATCTTCTCCGTGACCAACCACATGCTCTCTTCCTCACTGAAACCAAGATTGGTCCCTTGGATCCTTCTAACCCGAACACTATTTCTCCTTATCTTTATTGTCCAGGCTATGAACTATGTTCAGCCTTTTTTCGCAATGGCGGGTCATGTGTCTATGTTCGCAGTGACACACAAGCATCACGACTGAAAGAGTTTGAAATCAATAATTCTGACTACCAACTTCTATGGCTCAAGTTCATCTAGGGCAACAAACATAAGTTTGTTTGCGCCCTTCACCGCTCTCCTAATTCACATGTTGTGAATCCCTTGTTGGTACATTTATCTCTTTGTGTTGAGCACATCCTTTCAAACAGTCCCAGTGCTGAAATTTGTGTCCTTGGTGACCTCAATGCCCACAATCCAAATTGGCTAACCCATCCTTCTTACATCACCAACCCTGCTGGAAGAGAAGCTGGGGCATTTGCTCTTATTAACAACTTTGAGCAAATTATTTCTAAGTCCACTCGTGTTGCTGACCGTGCTGGAAATCGTGCGAATACCATCGACCTGTTTTTGACGTCTCATCCGTCTATTTACCAGGCACCTCTGGTTCTCTCTTCCTTGGGTCACTCTGACCACTGTTTTATAACTCTCAATCATGAGAGTCCTCAACCCCTACTCACCATCCCTCTCGTAAGCAGGTCTTTTTCTATGGCAAAACTGGTTTCTATGCCTCTGTGCTATGGATGTCCTGCTTTAGTGGTGACTCTACTTAGGCTGCTGATAATATTACTGACTCGATTTTATGTGGCATTGAAGCGTATGTCCCATCATCCCTTAAACCGGGGCGCACCAATTCTTCCAAGTGGTTCAATCGTGAATGTCAGCCCCGATTTGCTTACGTAATAGCACGTAACCACTGTTCCAGGGTCATCGATGACTAAAAAACGCCTTATGTTGACAGGGTCTTTGGCCACATCTGTAACTCCACCCCAACTCATATTAGTGCCTGGCCAAATCTATTTCCTTCAACTTTTGTCATTCATGATTCTTTCCTCCCTATTCTTCAGAATTCTGGTGGTTCCATGTCTGCAGACCCTCTATCCAAGACAAGCACTTTTGCCAGGATGTTTGCATCCAATTTTACGATGGATGAGGAAGGCAGGGTCTCTAAGGAGAACCACCGGGTTGTAAACAGTGTGCATCCTGTCAAATTCCTTACCCGTAAAGTTCGATAAGAACTTCAACACCCTGAAGTTAGGAAATCTAATAGACCTGATAACGTCCTTGCTGTTGTTCTCAAACAATGAGCCCCAGAACTTGCTCCTGTTCTCAATAAACTTTACAAGCTTTCCTACTCCACGGGTGTCTTCCCTTCTTCATGGAAGCTGGCACACGTTACTCCAATCCACAGGAAAGACGATAAGTCTATTCCATCTAACTATTGTCCTATCGCATTAACATCTCATCTCTCCAATGTCATGAAGTCCATCATCACAGACCAGCTCTTGTCTTATTCGAAGCAGAACTGCTTTCTATCTGACCATCAGTATGGCTTCCGTAAAGCATGCTAGTGACCTTTTAGCTTATGTTACCCATATATGATCATCTTCTTTTGATTCATTCTGTTGAAACCGTGTGATCGCTCTGTACATCTTCAAAGCTTTTGATCGTGTCCGGCATTGTGGTCAATTGGTCAAACCCCCCATGTTTGGTCTCCACTCGACACTTATCAACTGGATTTTGTATTTCCTTTCTAACCGCTCCATTGCTATTCGTGTTGATGGTGTCACATCCATCTCCTATTCCATTAATGCAGGAGTAGCTCAAGGCTCTGTAGTTTCACTCATTTTGTTCCTAATTTCTAATATTGATCTCCTCGACACAGTCTCTTGTCCAGTTTTCTCGTTCGCAGATGATACCAATATATCATCTAGTTTCAAGCACCCTCCATCTTCCAACTGCTCCATAACCTCTGAACGACAGCACTCTGCTACCCTCTTAAATTACAGTCTCTCTGTTGCAGCTCAATGGAGGTCGGACAACTTCGTTGAATTCAACTCAAAGAAGACCGAGCAGCTCATCATAACTCGGAAACATGATAGAACTCTCCCTCTAGTTACACTGGACGGGACCGACCTTCAGTTGACGTCTCTGAGTCCATTGTCCAGCTTGGGATCCTCCTAGATCCTGACCTAAGCTGGAAGGCTCATATTGCAAACATTGCTAAACGTGCCTCTCAGAAACTTGGCTTCCTCTTCCGTTCCCGTAAATATTTGGGCCTGAACATCTGTTACGGCTTTAAAATGCTCAAATCCGCCCCAATTCCTACTGCTCTCACATTTGGGGTGGTGCCCCTTCATTTGTTATTGATGTTCTTGATGGGATCCAGTCCAAAGCCATCAGACGTATTGGAGATGACTCTCTTATTCGCACTCTTCAAACACGTGCCCATCGCAGAACTGTTTCTGCCCTTTCCATCTTCTACCGTTATTTCTTAGGGCGGTGCTCTGTTAAACTGCAATCCAATATACCTCCACTGTTCGTCCCTGCTCGTATAACCCGGTCGATTAGCACCATCCATCAATACGCTATTGGTACTACCTCTACTCAAACTATCTCTCACTCTTATTCTTACGTCATTAGAACTTCATATCTCTGAAATTCTCTCCCATCTTCTTGTTTCCCTCTCTTCTATAATCTCCAGGTCTTTGAATCTCTAAAAGCTCTCTCTTACAACTCTTCTTTAATGTTTCCTTTGTTCAGCCTAGTAACATGGCTTGTTTAACATTAGTATATATTCATTCATGCACTGGGTACATGCACATGAACACCAATCCGAAGGGAACACTGCTTTTCAGCAACGCATTATTATAACTTTATAAGCAGAAAATTAATTAGGACTGCATTATCTCATTGACTAGTGTTCGTTTTTTAGACGTGTTACTTTTTTCAGAAAACTAAGTTATATACAATTTCAGCAAAGATTACCATTCAATTTATGAATAAGTCATTAGAACATTCAACTCCATAGATTGAATCATTATTATTATTATTATTATTTTAGGTTTTGCAGACATAGCTCAAAATCCGGATAGCAGATTACTTTCAAATTGTACAGAAAATTAGATTAAAATAATGGAAAGTTGCATATTTTGAAGTAAAATATTCTTTTTTTGTTTTAAAAATAGGGTTATTTGGACAAAAACAAAATCCTCCAACTGTAGTACAAAAATAAGTAAACAAGTAGGTAAAAAAGTGAAAAGGGGTACAAGTTAACATTGCAGGTAAAAGAAATTATATATATATATATAATAGAATATGTTTTTAGGGCATGAGATACAAAACGGTTTGGCCGTTTACGCTTCAACTTTGTATGGAGGTCAACCAAGACAAAATGTAGACATTTTGAGACGAAAACTATATTATTGGTCAGTATTAGACATATTTCCGTGACATAACGAACAAAAGTTGGACTAGTTAACCTAAAATTTGGTGCAGATTTAAGCCATGACAAAACTTACATTGCTTGGCAATTTTGCTTCTTCAAAATAGTGGAAAACGTGGGAATTTTAAGACAACATCTGTAAATTATGGGGATTCTTCTTTCAAAAAAAGTAGGCCACAGGTATCAAACAGTTCGGCCGTTTAACCTCAAACTCATTCAAGACAAAATGTTGCAATTTTGCCAAATGTAGACATTTTTAGGGAAAGTCTGTATTTTGGTCACTTTTAGGAGAAAAATATATTCTCTCGAACAAACCTAAATACAGTTGGACTGGTTAATCTCGAACTAGGTACAGAGGTAAACCATGACGAAAGCTAATACATGTCTACTTCTTCAAATGATAGGAAATGTGGAAATTGTTGGGAGAAAATCTGCATTTTTTGGAAAATATGCTTTTGGGGGCATATATAATAAATTTGTATTTTTTTATTCCGCCGCGATACTGAAGTTGATGACGTATTTTACCCGCCAGAACAAACTGTTATCAAAACCATATAGGCTAGCCTAATATAAATAATATTAGGACAAGATGAAAAAAGTATAGGCCATCAACAGCAATGTCTATAGTTACTAACAAATACATTTTTCACCACTTATTGGTTCGGAAAGGTCAACAATAAACGATAATACCTTTTAAAACTGCGATATCCAGATAACGAACCTGGTCCGTCAACACTGTTGGTCTACTCTAGCCTAAAGTTGGCCAACCTGCGGCACGCATGTCAAATGCGATCCGCGGCATTGATGTATGCACGTAACAACCGTTCAGTTACAAATGTGCTCGTTTCCATCCATATATGAATGAAACCCATATATTGTAAATAGCAAATGGCTAATGCACGGCCTCCCAGATAAGCCACCATAGCAACAAGCCTACAAGTCAGGGTTGCATAGCCATCAATATATCTGCATTGGGGCATCTGAAAAAATACTTCCACTGTATTATGATTTTATTTCAACATTTAAATGAAATATTTTAGTTTTCTCATGCTTATCATTTGTTGTGACTAGATTTCATGTATGCAGCTAGCCCAAAAAGGTACTCGGCATCTCTATTCCCCATGGCCCGTATGTACAAAGCCGGTTTAGTTAAACTGTGGTTCCAGCCTATCCTTTGGTTGGTTAACCTCGATTTCGAGCATAGGCAGGGGCAAGAGGCAGGGGCAAGAGGGGGCACATTGTTCCAAAGTGACCAACCAGTTATCTTGTTATGTTCACTACATACCGACCCTGATGTATTGCTCTTTGAATTTGGCATTGGAAACACGCTGAAAAGGCCACAGACGCCATCTGATTTATATTTAAAAAAATTGAAAACATTTCCTGGTCATTTCAACGACAAACTAAGTTACAACTAGTCAGTAAATTAGTCAAGGAGCATTGACTAACCAGAACCATGGTTCTAAGTCAGTGAAATTAGTCGAGGGTAAGAAATGCTGGACTAATAAATGTTGACCGACTAGTGAGACATGTACTGCTGGACTAATTTCTCAGCTGACCAACGACGATAGACTCGTTTACTCGACAGTGTTTACCTAGTAAAACCATGTGAATTATACTGTGATCTCTGACAATTTTGGCGCTAAATATAACGGGACGAGAACAAATGGTGTAGCGCGATTAGCGATGTAGGCTATACTGCACGATTATCGTATTGACGTACACGTGGGGCCTACATAGGTGCGAATTATGCGGTACTAGTAGGTACAGTCACAACTAGACACACCTGCATCGTATTCGTACACAGAATGAACTAATAACTCGTAGTCACTCATACACCAGAAACTACACGATTGGAAATTGGAAGTCGAAATGAAGTGGGACAAGTGATTTGCTAACGTTCCACATTTTGTTAGTTTGAGACCCGGCTGCAGTTATTGCAGAATATTTTGCTAGCAGAGGATTTCCCTAATTTCCCGGATTTTTTTGCAGCATATGTTTAGCACCAGATTTTAGGTAGCATTTTCTTCAAGTATGCAGTCCGTTGGATGACAACATAGCGATCTTGTATCAGGAAAAGGTATCATAATATTGGAGGAACATTGAATGATGAATCCACCTATTATAGTTTACCCCTTCATGCCGTTGCCGGGTGCCTAATATGACGTCAAATCCAGAGATGAACAGCGACATCGAATTTGTATACATTTACCATTTGACTATAGTTGTTGTGGCCCCTTTAATGACAACATATCGATCTTACGTCAGGCAAAGGTATCCTGTTATCAGTGGATGAACATTAAATGTTGAATACACCCACCATAGTTTTTACCAACTCCCTGTCGTTGGGGTGCCTAAATACGGAGTCATATCTAGAGATAGTAAACGACATCCATTTGAGTATATTTATACAGCTATACAGTATATAGTTGATGTTTGTAACCACTTTAATGTCAACATATGGATCTTGTTAATCCAGTGTGTTAGTCAGTCCTGATAAATTGATCATTGACTAAGTTAGTCAGTCAATTAGTCGTACTGGGCACCGTTTGGACTAGCGCTACGCTGGTCAATAACTAGTCGATTGACTTGTTTAGCACACTGACTAGTTTAATGGACTAATTTAGCTAGTCGTTCGACTAGGTATGATGCCATTGTATATTAGTCCAGCCAGGCAGGACTAATGTTTAAACTAGTCCGTATTTACCTGACTAATCTCATTAGTCATATTGGGCACCATATGGACTGGAATTTTGCTAGTCAGTAGGACCAGTTTATGTTTTGTGTGTACAAATAACTGCAGTTGTCTAACTGGTCTTAACTGCTGTCTTACACTAATACCGACAGACCATACATTTTTCTACGCATTTGAACATTTTGGAACTCATCATTTCACTGAAAATGCTCTAAAAAGGTCACAGAAGCCATCTAATTTCCAAAAATATCCTGACCCCCGTAAGGAGCTTTGCGCCTCCTGCGCCATCACGGTATTGGGCTTGGCCAGCCACACCTTTGAGGATGTCACGCCACCTTGGGAACTTGCTTGCCCCCTCCTTATTGTCTTGTCTGCGGACGCCCATGACTTCGAGATTTAAAAAAATCGGTATGCACGAAGGGTAGTTTAACTAACACAAGGGTAACTAACACGGTGTTAGCCTTAACTGGAGTGTTAGCGATATTCCACAGTTTAGTTCCTGGGAATTATATTATTAGACTTCATGGACTCCCGCCCAGGCCGAAAAAGTGTTTACTTGTGTATAATCGTTACCATTGTCATAGTGTGATATCTAATATGTCTTCACACGACTAAAACGTCAGAGTCGATAGGCCCATGGCAGGAAGTAATTGTCTGTACTGGAAATGTGAGCAAAATTGAACACAACAGAATCACTTCCAAGTTCTGAAAAATAAATACCAGTATATTTATCGTACAAAAAAAAATAGACAGAATTTTGAGGCTATAATGACACTAAATAAATGCAACCTTCGAAGCGTCATTTGCGTATAGTGGTATTGTAACGTTGACCGGTAGCGTATCTGTTGGGAGTCGGCGAGGGGGAGGGTGGAGGTAGGTTGCCATCTGACAATTTTGACCGGGACGGACCTGGAAGGCCAGCTCAAACTACGTGAAGGGAGGGGAAAGGGGAAATGGGGAAGAAAGGGAGAGGAGAAGAGAAAGGAAAGGAATTGACAGAAGGGGGAAGAGAGGAAGGGAAAGGAGAGAGAAGAAAGGGAGAGGAGTGGAGGAAGGAAAGAGACAAACCGGGTCGAACTGGTGTTCACCGGGAAATAAGACCACTCCGGTAAGTGACCCCAGATACCCGGTAGTAACAACATAGCCTATACCCACCAAAGACCTGGTAACTATCGAAAAATGCATATTTTACTATAGGCCTGGGCACCCAAAATCAATTATTCAACACAAATAGCCTATAGCCCCTCATTGTTACTTTTCAAAGCCCCAATGACACTTTAATTCTAGGCATAGGCCTATTTTGCAAACGCTTAGACATACTACTATATGCTATAAATTATTTGATTGGATCATGCATAATATAAACTGAGGAGTATTGCTATGTTCTGATTATAGGTCCCTGTATTGTTTGCATTGTGAAGTGACACAACTAAAAATGTTATTTTATCGCGGTTTCCAGTAAATGACACTAACTGGGCAATATAAGAAAGCAACTTTATTTGTACTATAGAGGCCCCAACAATGTCTACAGATGATTAATGTATTCATTCACTTTGGTACACTGTCGTTACGTTTCATCTGTCTAAAAACATATCCCACAGGCCTGATTAGTGCGTTGTTATATACAATGTTTGCGTCAACTTGATACTATAACTACATATAATATTCATACAGCACATATTGGTTGTCATTAAAAATATCCATTTGAGCGGCGAAGCCGTTGGGCGGGGGAGGGGGGGAGGCAGTTCCAGCGGCATACTCGGGGAAAAGTTATGGCAACTGAAGACACAGAAAAAGCATTTTGGGTGGCTAAGCAAATGACGGACATCCTAATTGATAACACCGTGCACAATGACCATTGGTGGTTTGATATGTGACACCAACCATGGGAAAAACCGTTCTATCAAATGTATTTCTCCATGAAACTATTAGATATATATACACACACACATTACGGTACTCCCTCCCTGGGTCATGCCACTCAACCATACCATTTGTCACGTTTAAAAATTGAAAATAAATACAAAAACAACAGTGTTTGTATATATTTCTCTCTCTCATATTGTGTCCTTAACACGGACTTGAACTACCCCCTCGGTAAGTTTAGTAAAACCGGCTTTTTTTGGCTATTTAACACACAGTTTAAGCTAAACTGCCTCCGTGCATACCGACCGCTCAGGCTAACTCTGGTTTACAGATAACAAGCATGTAAAATTAAACTGCCTTTGTGCATACGGACTGGGATTTTAACGTCACGGAGTTTAAGCTAACCTGCCGCTAAACTAGCTTTGTGCATACCGGCCAATTGTTTAATGTTATTACCGCCCGTGTTTTGCTGGTCATTTAGGTTCGAATTTCTCTCCGCTCGTAAATTTGTATGTTTTCTTTGAAGACATTTGTTTAGAAACAGTCATAAGCTTGACACTCAGGCACCCTAAAATGTATTAATGTTTTTGTACGTTTACAAAAGAAGAAGAAAAGGGCCATTTCTGATGCCGTGTACGCTGACCTCGCGTACGAACAATGTACACGAGTCGTCTGAAAGACTTTGTTTACGTTCAGCTGAGGGGGTAAAATACGTCATCACACAAGGTAAACAATAGTGAAATAACGGCGTTCGTGACTTTTGAGAAAAAATCACGTAAATAGGTATTGGGGCAGTGCATACTGAATATATCAGGGGTAAACAGGTGTAGCCATGTAATACACACCTTTCAAGTAAACCGCAGTAAATTCGGTAATGACTTCCTTCTCTCCTTTAATAATGGTACAATTTTGGGGGTCAGCAGTTTCAATTGATGCATGTCTCTCAAAATGGCCAATGTGCATATGTATTTGCAATAGTCAAAGCGTTTTAGGCGATGATACATGTAACGCGTTGGATTTCACTTTTGTTTAGAAAAAAATCCTAATTAGCAAATCAATGTTAGTACCAATTGAATATTCGAAAGCTTGTTTCCCGATGAACTGGCATTGGCCCAATATCACATGGCCCCAAATTGTCACTCCACAATTTAGTATCAATACGCATCAATTTTCATGAAGATTACTCAAATGGGTTCAAAACGGTAAACTCACTAGGCCTATGTGGATCTTAGTTCATGTAACCCAAGGATTGCTAAAATTAGGGAGATCCATTCCGCTCTGGTAGGCCCAAACATTTGCCTCCTGCACAAACATTAAATAGGAATTAAGCCATGGAAATGTCTTTATGAAATATGGAGCAGAAGTGCATGATGAACATCTTCCCAAAATTTCATCAGCAGAGATTGTTTTTTCTCGAGTTATTCGTGTGATAAATTCAGAGAAGGGTGCTGTCATTTTCGCCTCAAATGAATACGATCAGACTTGAGCAAGTCGAATTATAATGTCACACAATCCCTGGCAGCATGAATTTGATGTATTTATTTGTTTTCTTTATCTACAATTACCAAGAATGCACATACCAATGTACACTTCGTTTGTTCAATTACATGAGGTGTATCGTGCAACGATCAAATTTATTTTCATTTGATTTCCATTTATGCATACCTCTTTGAAATAATTGACAACAAATTATAAAAAAATATAAAAAAAAATGCTTCTCAATTACAAGGGAACTCCTATTGGATGTTTGTATTGTATGGTATCGATTATACTCTTTGTTAGGATTAGGGATTAAGTTAGTGTTTAGGGTTAGGGTTATTGTAAGTGTTATCCAATAGGAAAACATCTTGTAAGATCTGCACATTTGCCCCGAAATGGTAGCATCCTGCTTGATTTTGATGAACCTTCAAATTGGAATAGCTCGGAAAGTAAACAATATTTTTTGATGGTATTTGGTGAAGATGTCCATCACATGTTAGGCTCTCACTCAAAAAAATTATATCATTTTTGAAAGGTCAGAATTTAATTCTCCTTCAACTGTAATATTTCCGACCCACACTTCTGGGTCCCCTGCGACTAGCACCTTGAATATCGAGGACCATTTGTCTCCAGAATCGAACCGAACCAATGACTATAGTAGACAAGATCATCCATATATTACCCGGTACTTTATTTTCGGTACTACCGTATATCACTGGTTACAATATGCTAACTGATCACTGTGCACGAGGATGCTATAAGTTGCAAGTTTCCAAGTTTATTACTACCTTCATCACAATATACATAACATAATACAAATATTGAGATAACAATAAAGCCGGAACCATGTAAGTTAATAGGACAGTAATACAATGATTTTAACTCACAAGGTCATGCATGGGTAGGGGACCCGGAAAGAAGCATAGCTTTTTGAGTCTCGGTCCTTGTCAACAAAAACACAGGTAATTCACAATTACAAAAACATACGAGCAATGGGAAGAATAAAATATGTAAAACACTGTTCAGCAATTGGTTTTGTAAGTAGGATTTTAAGGACATTTCGAGAGGTCGTAAAGATTTTTTAATAACAATATTGGATGGTAAATTATTCCAAAGGGAAACACAACGAGATCTGTTGAAGATACGGTACGATAAAATGAAATGGCAATAACGGAGAAAATAATTTAAGCAAATCCGTAAATTTACTCTTGCTCGTTAAATGATCATTTCACAACAACGTTTTGAATGTAAACAGATTTTACTGCAGTTTCAATGGTTTCATAACTGAGATGACCAGAGTATCCAAGACAACAGATTCCAGATTTATCTCTAATCAAAGTGCTTGTCAGTGAACAACGATCACTAAGATAATTGATTGCCACACTTTTTTTATCAATCAGTCTTCATGCTCAGAGCTCTTGCAATTTGTTAACCGAGGTGTGGGATAATTGAAAACGACGGAAAATTGTTAAAAGGTATTGTTTGCTAATGTACGCTTCGCATGGATTTTTTCATTAAAAATATCTTTTTAGGCATTTTTCCCTTTTTTTAGTGATAGTTTAGTTATGGTAATATAAGTTATACTTAATACGATGTTAGTCAAGAGACTATGCAATTCATGTAATAGTCACAAGAGAATATCAGGGATGCAAGACTCACTTTTTTCATATTTAATGAATTCTCAATAATTTTAGAACAAGATTGATTTTTGAATGTCTCAATGTTTGTCATTTACTCCATGAAATATCATCAATGTAATAATTTTGCCTGACGAGATTTAATTTCATCAACTCAAAGTAGTTTGGAAACATTGTAGGATTAGCCACGGTATTGCTTGCTCTCCGAAAATCATTGAGTGTCAGGTGCTTTTGGAGGTTTCTACATCGACAAAGGGATCAAACCTTCAACTTTCGTTATATTCATAATGACAAACTTTGACTTGTCTGGATTAAATTTGATGTGGACTAAATTCGCAGAACTTCATCAGTTTTATAGTCGATTTACAATCACACCTTTATTACAAGGAAATGATGTCTAATTCAACAGAGGTGGCTGTAAATCAGTGGTTCCCAACCTTTTTAGAAATCTTACACCCCTAGGTAATGATGAGTTACAACGTGGCACCCTTTTAACACTATCTAAGCGGAGCGCCACCATCGGTTGGCGCGGAGCGTCCCCCAAAATGTGGGGCTAACACGCCAGATTGCAGGAAATGGCACTTCCCATGTATCCTTACTTAGTAACAAGGCATGCAGGTACTCCATCTTCAATCAATAAAAACGGAACAACTATTTTATTTTCATTTTTTTATTATTATGTTTATGTGTAATAATTGTATATTCTTGATTTATTGATTTATTTATTTAATCTTATGCTGGCACCCCTAGATAATTTTCTGGCACCCCTGGGTGCCACGGCACCCCTCTTGGGAACCACTGTTGTAAATGAACGTTATGGAGACGAATGTGATAACGATTATTTGGACACGAGTGTTATTATACTAGTCATAATTGTACATCTTGTAATAATGATTCCCACAATATTCAGGAACAGATTAGTGATAATAGTCTACCTAACTGATCATTCCGTTCAAAAGATTTTCTCCAATAGATACACCCTATATCTTGCGGTATCCGATTCATTGGTAGGTGTTGTTGTCTTACCACTCTTCGCGCTTAGGATACTTTATCTTTTTAGCGAAACTGAAGTGTATCCATTCGTGCTTTTGGGAGCTATAGACTGGAATTTTGGGTTTGCAGTAATGTTGTCCGTTTTTGTGGTTATTGCAATGACATTTGACCGTTTACCCCTGGTAACAGACCCGATCAAGTACCAAACTACAAGAAGTAATGTTAAAAGCGATATAATTATTGCGATTACATGGATTGTCATTTTGGTTTCTACGAGCCTTTTTACTGGTATGTACCTAATACATATAAATCTCAAAGGAATATGACAGGAACGCACTGAATTACTGGTTGAGAAAGTACTTTTTGCAGTTTCATCTTAATCACATTTTCAATACCGATTGTGTTATTACTTATCATGAATGGAACGTTCTTGTATACATCGAGAGCGCGCTTTAGTGCGGATTCTGCTGTAGATGAGACGGCACACAAACCAGAAACTGACACAACTTCATTCGTTAATAGAAGTGTCATGAATACGAGCGTGATGCAAGAAAACACATCACAACAATATAAAATGGTTTCCACCAATATACGACGGCATAAGTTATGTAAAATTGCATAACAATTGTTTCTCCTCGTATCGGTGTTCTTAACCTGCTGGCTACCGATCAATGTTCTTATATGTCTACAGTTGAAACTTATCATTCCCGACGTGACGCTCTACATTGCTAACATATTAGTGTTTTCAAACTCAGCTATCAATCATATCATTCATGCAGGTACTTCGAGAAAATTCAAGACTGGAATGGGTAAAGTTTTATTACACAAGCGGCGAGGCCCCAAAACGCAACGCACCGCAACCACATAGCCCTCACCAAGTTGTGACTCATATTCACAGTTACAAAAGTGAAAATTATCTGCAGTTGAAGTCAGTAAGTTTACTATTCACACACATTTTTAATCTGTTTAATCTGTTTGAAGACAGTCATGTGTGATCTTCGTTAAAAAAACAACAATTACTTCACGCAATAGATTTGTGGCTCATACCGGTTGTCTTTGAATACATTTGATTTCGAGTTAGGTGGGCCGATTTCACTGATTTATTCAATGTATGCATTTTACAAGTCAGCATCGGATTTCAATACAATTTAGCTACCACTACAAGGGACAGCCGAAAAAGAGGTACGACCAACCCAGCTTAGTTTCGTGAAAGGAAAGGGTACATGTAAATCTACACTCTGAATGGTATACCTGGGGCCTATTTCACAGTGAAACAAGATACATGCAGTCTTTGTTTATTATAAAACAAAAAAGCTTTTGACAGTGTAAACCACCCTCTACTAATTCAAAAGCTAACTGTTCTCGGTTTTCTGCATTGGAAGTCCCTGGGAACTGAAAGTTTTGAAACGCCAGTCGGTATGAGGCAGGAGTGACCCTGTCTCCATCGCTTTTCAGCTTGTACACTGAGTGTTCAATGCAGGAATGGTATGCACAAACAGCCCACATCACTTCGCCAAATGTCGATGGCATAGCGATAAAGGAGGCAAGTTATGCCGATGAGCTGGGAATGCTTGCTTCGAATGTTGAAGATGCTGAGAACATGCTGGACATCCTTAATGACATTCTGAACGCTACGGCCTACACATCCATCCTAGTAAGGCGGAGTACATGGTCTTCAGCAGCCCTTTCAACAACCGTACAATATATTTTTGGTGAAAACTTAATCCCCCGTGTGCAATCGTACCTTGGCCCTCACCATCATTCACGATCTCTGCGGCTCAAAAGAAATCAGTATGCGCATCGGTATGGGGACGGCTTCAATCCTTAACTGCTCGTACAAGGGGGGATTGTTGTGTTTTGTTTCTTGTTGGTGGCCTGGTCTCTGATAAGCTTTGCTTCTGCCAGGTCTCCCCTACTTCACCATTTTTCATATCACTAAATGTCCTATTCCTGGTATATTTTTGATATGTTGTATTTCACCTTGTGTTTTACCCTGTATTGTGTAGTGGAAACAAATAGTTCCAATTTCAATTTCATACACAAAACAAAAGTGAGACTGGCTAAAGCCCTAGTTCTATATAGGGTTGCATATGGTGCATTCACACTGACTCGCAGTATCGAGCGTGTTGGGGCCAGGGGAAGAGCTGGGGTTACATACGACCCAAACATGGTATATAGGGTTATACTATCCTTGCTATGGATAGTCGAAGGCAGGCAAATCTCGGCAAAGCGCATTTCTTGCTAGAGACAAAGCAGTATTTCTTCATTAACTATATAACCCATGGCTGTCATTGGGCAGGGCGAATTTTCACTACAATGGCAGAGGAGGCGTTTAAGACAGCTCCTATTGTTCGCGACTTTCCGGTAGCGTCACGCCTCGGCACCCCTGCATTCCTCTGCTCGATGCATCCCCTCGCTACTCGCAGTTTCGAGCGGGTCGTGGCCAGGGAAAGAGCTGGGGTCACATACGACCTATGCATGGTATATAGGGAACACGTAGCTGTTGCCCATGTAGCATATCCCCATATTCTCATATTCCATTAAAATCCCGCGAAAAGGCAAGGTCTATACAGCTATATATACTTATGGTAATGAGGTTACAGGCAATTTTCAGCAAAATTACATTTGGTCTGCACCTCATAAATATTAATGAAATGCAATAAGGTACTAACCTACACATGTACCACACCTCCTACCAATGTCACCAAAACAAGTTTGAACAAACTCGGACATACGATCGCCGAGATATTCACATTTAAAGAAATTACTTCTAAGCCCCGCCCACTCATGACTATTAATGAGATCGGCACCAAAATCAATAGGGATCCTCTACTCACCAAGAGCAATCCATGTGCCTATTATGACATCAATCCACCATGTCACTGCTGAAATAGAGGTGCTACGAGCAATTTTTAACGAAATTACATTTGGCCCCACCCCTCATGAATATGAATTAGATGCACTAAAGTACTAAACCTACACATGTACCACACCTCCTACCAATGTCACCAAAACAAGTTTGAACAAAATCGGACATCGGTGCCGAGATACACATTTTAAGAAATTGCTTCCAAGTCCCGCACACCCATGAATATTAATGAGATTGGCACACATTAAATAGAGATCATCTACCCACCATGGGCAACTCATGTGCCAAGTATGACATCAATCCACCATGCAACTGCTGAGATAGAGGTGTTACGAGTAATTTTCAGCGAAATTTAATTTGGCCCCGCCCCTCATGAATATCAATGAGATGCACTCAAGTATTAACCTACATATGTACCCCACCCCCTAATAATGCCACCAAAATAAGTTTGAACAATATTGGACATACAATTGCCGAGATATTCACATTTATAGAAATCGCTTCTGAACTCCGCCCACTCATGACTATTAATGAGATTGGCACCAAAATCAATAGGGATCATCTACTTATCGAGAGCAATCCATGTTCCAAGTATGACATCAATCCACCGTGCCAATGGTGAGGTAGAGGTGTTACGAACAATTTCCAGCAAAATTGCATTTGGCCCCTCATGAATATTAATGAGATGCACTAAAGTACTAACCTACACGTGTACCCCACCTCCCAACAATGCCACAGAAACAAGTTTGAACAAAGTCGGATATTCAGTTGCCGAGAAATTCACATTTGAAAAATTGCTTCTAAGCCCCGCCCACTCATGAATATTAATGAGATTGGCACCAAAATCAATAGGGATCATCTACTCAACATGGGCAATACATGTGTCAAGTATGACATCAATCCACCATGCCACTGCTGAGATAGAGGTGTTACGAGCAATTTTCAGCGAACTTACATTTGGCCCCGCCCCTCATGAAAAAATAATGGGATGCAATATACATGTACCCCACCTCCTACCAATGCCACCAAAACAAGTTGAACAAAATCGGACATACGGTTGTCGAGATATTCACATTTAAAGAAATTGCTTCTAAGCCCCGCCGACTCATGAATATTATTGAGAAGAGCACCAAAATCGATAGGAATCATCTACTCACCATGGGCAATCCATATGCCAAGTATGACATCAATCCACCATGCCAATACTAAGATACAGCTGTTACGAGCTTTGTGTCACAGACAGACAGCCGAACACACACAGAGAGACACATGGAGAGACACACGGACACACAGACACACATACACAAGCAGTCGTGACCGCATCCAAAAGGATTAGAGATTCCTTGATTGTCTGAAAGCCTGGTATAGGGATCATGTATTCAAACCTCCACCAAAATCGATAGGGTCCTTATACTCATCAAAAACCTACACACCAAATTTGAACTTGATCGAACCAGGCGTGGTCGTCTTATCGTGTTTACAAGATTTTCATAGTTTAACCTCTGTTGACTTCAGACCTCTCCCCAAAACACCAGGGATCATGTACTCATTGTGGGGAACATACATACCAAGTATGAACTTGATCCAACGAGGCTTGGTCGAGTTAGCGTGTTTACAACAAAAAGGACCAAAAATACCAAAATTTCACAAAATTTCCATTTTTGTCCGAAAATGAACTCAAACCTCCACCAAAATCAATAGGGTTCTTGGACGCATCATGAGGAAGCTACACACCAAATTTGAACTTGATAGGACCAGGCATGTTTACAAGGTTTTCAGAGTTTGACCTATGTTGACCTCAGATCTCTCCCCCCAAAACAGTAGGGATCATGTACTCATTATGGGGCACATACGTACCAAGTATGAACTTGATCCAACCAGGTATGGTCGACCTGGCGTGTTTACAAGCAAAAAGTACTGAAAACACCTACATTTCACTAAATTTCCATTTTTGACCACAAATGATCCCACACTTCCTCCAAAATCAATGGGCTCCCTGTACTCATCACGAGAAACCTACACACCAAGTTTCAAGTTGATCGGACTAGGCATGGTTGACTTTAGGAGTTTGACCTCTGTTGGCCCCAGATGACCTTTGACCTCTCCCAAAAACAATGGGGATCATGTACATGTACCAACAGGACTACCAAGGCAGGTGTTCTGGTGGCCCTCCGAAATTTCTGGTGGCCTCGAGGCCCCCGCTAATTTCGGACCCCGCATATATTTAAAGGACTTGAACCCACATTTGTCATTGACAGCTACGTGGAGACCGTCGCGTGTCAAAATAGAAATACCACTACCTCGGCCACAAGAGCGATGAGAATTTTCTTATAATCAGTCTGTGATTCAAGCACGATTGATCGAGAAAAAATATTTTCTCTCAAGCAACGTTAATTCCAATGCAAGGTGAGCGAACTGGCGCACCCCATCAACCAATCAGCGAGCAGAGTTTTCTCGGATTCGCAGAGATCCGCGGGACAATTCTCTGCCGCACCTACAGCGTTACACGTTGATTGAGCTCGCTCCTCCAATCAGAGACGAGCACCGCCATGGGCTTGGGGTCAGATCAGAGAGGTCACATGAAGCAGGCAGAGGCGTTCTCTGTAGGGTTTGAATTTGAGCATATTATCAAATCCAACTAAAAAAGGCCATTCTCTCA
>JAODUJ010000914.1:0-12935 GCA_027564615.1 Psolus chitonoides | reverse complement strand
ATGGATTTAAATAAGATTTGGGGGGGGGGGAGTAGACTTGAATTTATTATTGATGAATACTATTATTTTTGGGGAGGTATATTGTAATTTATTATTAATGAACATTATTATTTTGCGGAGGGGGAAGATGATCTAGGACCCCACACTTTTGACAATCAGGAATCAACCGCTAAGAGGGGAAGGGAGGTGATATGAACTCACACCACTCCTCACAGATAGGCTACATGTAGACCAGGCTGAGAAAAATAGGAATCCATCATTTATATAAACCTAAATGCTGAGAGTTACAATTGTTCACCAAAAGTGTTGAAATTCAAGAAAAAAATATCACCCTCGGCTCCTCTTCCCCCTAGATGTGGGAGACCTAGATACCCTGCTCACTCAAGTCTCGAAAACTCCCTTTTACTGTAAATGTATCAAAGACCTATTTCCCTTGTCTACAAGAGAATTTCAAATCCCAGGAAACATAATTCTGTACTGGTCAAAATGCTTACATAACATGAATTGAGATGACCAATACAGCAGGTTTCCTGGCAAATCTGGGATGACCCATAACATATCTGACACCTCTAGATGTTAAAGGCAAGGAAGATCGAGTCAGGAGAACAGAAGCCGCAATTGGCAACACTGATATCAATAACATAAGTTTGAGTAACATCAACTGTAGCACGTTCAGGAGGCCGCGCAATAGTGTAACACTCTACATTGAATGCGTCTATCGTTACGTGTTACCCTAACCGAGGTTGACCTAAGTTCAATTTACCGGCACTAGTGGCTTCTAGATTCTTGACTCTTGTTGCCCTTTAAATTGCCCACTGGTCAATGTGTCATACATAAATAACATCAATTGAGCTGACCAGTATTGCTGATTACAAGCAAAGTTTGGGATTAGAGAAGAAAGGTTTTAAAGATTAATATCTCTCATCCACGGGAGAATTTCACTTCCCAAGATGCATAATTCTTCATTGGTCAATGTGTCATACATAACATCAATTGAGCTGACCAGTATTGCCGAAAACTAGCAGATTTTGGGATTAGAGAAAAAAGGTTTTAAAGATTCACTTCTCTCATCCTCAAGAGAAATTCACATCCCAGGATTGTTCATTGTGATACATCCAGTACTGCAGAATATCAGATTTGGGGCAGAAGTTGTTTTTAAATTGACATAATTTAGCTATTTATAGTACAACGTTGGACATATCACTTCTTCCTACCCCTACCCTATTACACTGCACTCTTGCATTTTATCATAAACTCGATAAATATATTGTCTCATATTATCTAATTAAAGTGCAGCTACACCAGTTTATGAAGACTAATGAGAAGGCAATTTGAGAAGGTACCAAGTCTCTAACATGGAATCCAGGAATGCCAATCAATGCATTCCAGAGACAGGTTTGACAGTGACACAAAACGATAATGAAGCGATACTATAAATATAAGCATTATAGTTCACTAATCTTGATAGAATGCATCATATAAAGCCGGTCTCACACGAAGCCAAGTTCGGTGACGATTTGTGCCGGGCTACTGGGCATGAGGCGGTCCATTTCTGTGTTTTTCACAAGTTTGCTACAATCTGTCACAAGTGATCTACGAGTTCCACAGGGTTACTCATAGCAAAAGTGTAGGTAACTCGGCACAACCTGTATCATACGTGTAGCCAGGTCGTGTGATTTCCTGAGCTGAACGTAACTCGTAGTGACTCGTAGATGGCTTGGGGTCACTCGTACGTAGCTTGCACTCGTACTTGTATGTAGTTCGGGAAACTCGAAGCATCATTTCCACCCACGAATCACTCCAATTTATGCCGAACTCGTAGAAGTATTGAACATGTTCAAAACTTCTGAAGAGCTGGCCCAAGTTATCACAAATTTTCCTGATTTGTCACAAGTTCTCCCGAGTTCTATCTCTTAGGAGTTTACAAGTGGTCCAGGGGGCCATGGCCCCCCTGGAGGGAAAGGCTGGCCCTCCTATCAGTAAAGAATTGAACATTTCGTCGGGGAGAAAACGTTAAGGGATGTACGATATAGTGTGCATGGGATCGCTCGCTAAATCCCCTGTTCGGGAACTGGGACCCCAATAGGGGGAAATCCTGGCAACACTACTGTGTACATCTCATATAATTCAAACTCGGGCATGCTTGAGGGGCTCTGTCCCATGCATCTCTGCCATGGCTACATCCCATGGCCCCAACCAAAAGGTTTGCCCGGGCCACATGACTCCATCCATGTGACCTATGCTCACATATAAAGTAGCTTCTACAAATGTCAACTAACATCTCTTCATAATTGCTGTCTTTGCAAACCAAATTTTAACTCCTCAATCTGTTTCATGTAATGCTATCTTGAAATGACCTTATTTTTAGTCACTAAGGTTACCAAACCATCAGTGTTCCTCTGTTGCCTACAGGTCTCATTAAAATATATGTTTACCATTCTAAACCAGAAATGAGCCCAAGCTTTAAAAGGTTTGACGGGGGGGGGGGACTCACAGACACTGAAGTCGCACCATAATGGGGGTATATTCTCCAGCTCAATACGCATGTACGACAGCAACCATGTTTGTAGATCGACAGATTATGCGATATAATGATGTAGGCAAAGGCTCTCTAATGCACATGGCTATTGTCAAAATTATGCAATTCAGGCTCACACGACAAAACTCCCTACCACAGAGGTAATTAATGAAATGAGTACAACCAAGAAATGTTTGTGATATGTGTGAGTTTTAATCTAGCCTGCATTTACCTTCCATATCGGCCTTGAATATTGTCAACGGTAGATAAATCATATCCGTGCTGATAGCCTAGGGTTATATATAGTTCTGACTTTACACGCACACG
This sequence comes from Psolus chitonoides, assembly GCA_027564615.1. Classification (NCBI taxonomy): domain Eukaryota; kingdom Metazoa; phylum Echinodermata; class Holothuroidea; order Dendrochirotida; family Psolidae; genus Psolus; species Psolus chitonoides. The sequence goes on along the minus strand of JAODUJ010000914.1, from coordinate 10,090 downwards.
CTGTGTTAGTATCGCAAATAGCGATAACTCATCGAATATGTCATATGATACACCAAGATTACAGCATATCGGAAGTCATGGCAGTAATTGCTATCAGTTATACTTTTTGTTATATTGTGATATACACTTGCTTGCATAGTAGCTTTGAAATCAAAGATATAAAGAAGGAATGCACACAGGCCAACAGATCATCAATGGGAGATATTAGGATTAATAGCAAGTCGTTGGCCTCATTACTGGAATAACTACAGATATTAGGATTTGAGGGTCGTTCACGTTAAATGAAGAGGTGCATTTTTAGTTTAAAAAAATGTCAAACAAAATGTCAAAGTGACAAACAAAATAATTATGAATTGTCAATGGATGTTATTCACTCCCAACTGCAAATACCAAATCAATTCAATGTTCTCTTATGATGTATAAGCTTTTTATAAATATCAATTTTATGCTGATTTGCATAATATTTGCATGCAAATGAGTAATTATTCATTTAATTACCTATTAATTAAAAGTGTTGGGGTTCAGCTTCAAAAGTTGACTTAAAAAGTTGTTAAAATATGTTTTTACTCTTTTCTTTATTAGTTACATGATATTCCAGGGATTTATGAACATTTTGCATCATCAAAGTTACACCATGACGAAATAGCTCGCTTAGACTCGATGTTAGCATCTCATAACAAAAATTCTATGGCTTAGGCTGAACCACCCACTGACAGCACTAAATAACTAATCTACCAGTTAGGCCACTGGGCAGTCTCTTTGTTTTGAGCTTGGTGGTGCGAATTTTTAACTCAGCAGGTGGCCTCGTAGAGAACACAGGGTTGATAAATTGAAATACCGCCGGTCGACGGTATTTTGAGCAAAGGAGGGCATCGGTGGAATCACGTAATGCATTATTTAGCACTAAGAGTATATACAAAGAACTGGGGCCTAGCCTCATGAGTGTACATTGACACACTCTGTGTGGTAGCGTTTAGGCTACTGCTTCGACTTCCAATAGTTTTTCATCACTACATAAAGAAAGAATTATCTTACCTGGTATCTTTGTTTCATTCTAGTAATTGTTTTTTCTTTTACTTTGGTTTGGACATCATATAACTGCCCCTGTACATGTTGCTATGTAATTACTATGCATCAGGTTTGTTGTGATAGGTGGCTACTTCGCTCACAAATTTCTCTAACTTTCTAATAATATGAGATTCATTATGGTCAGGTAAGGCCTCCAGTAGTTATGAATTTTCAAAGCATCACATCACATTTAAGAAATTGTGCCAAAATGGGGTACTGAATAAACATCACTATGGGGTTGCAATAATAATAATTATAATATACATTAATAACTATTGCAGTATATGGTACTCAAGCCACAGGGATTGCTTTGAATGTTATTTGGGCTGCCAGGATTTTTTTAAAGTGACCCAGGTCAAAGGTCAAATTTGGGGTCAAATGTGAATAAAAGTTGGAAAAATTCTTCTTCATACTAACTGGGGCTGAAATGGCAGTCTCACTCTCGATTCTAGGTGATGAAGTTTTGAAGATGTTTTCTGGTACTTTTGGGGACGCTGAATCAGAATAGCATATTTTATGCATTAAATTGTTCATTTATATAACTTTGACGGCCATTTCGAGAAAAGAATCTTCTAGTTGAATCCCCACAATTCCCTGGGGTTGGACCCAAAAATTCTGATTCAGCATCCCTAAAAGTACCAGAAAACATCTGTAGACATTTTCCATTTGTATATTTTACGCATTTAACAGTTATTTTATAGCAGTAAGATTTCCCCCGCCACATTTCGCAGAAATTTTTACCTGGTAATTCTGATTCAGCGTCCTCGAAAGTACTAGAAAACTCCTTCAAACCTTCTTCACCTAAAACTGAGAGCAGGACTCCCATTTCAGCCCCTACTATAGGTGTTCATTTTATTGATTTACATTGCCAATTTAAATCCCGAATGAGTTGAATGCAAAATTTCAACCAATGAGCAAATTTTTCACTAAAGCAAATATAGGGATATTTCTGACTATGATACATATCAAAATTGTGGTTTGTATATTCCAAAAGGTCTAAATAATATCAGTTAAATGTGTTGAATTTTGTGGGCCCTACAGAAATATTTTCAACTCAGATCGAGGTGTTATAAGGTGCTATAACTAGGCCTACATTGACATGTATTATAGGTATAGCCTAGGGTAGGTTTGTTCCTTTTGGAGAAGGGTTTTTCTCCTCAGCCTGAAGGATAGGGCCGGTGCTTATATCAGATTTTCTTGACGTGGAGCAGACAAGAGAATGAAACTCCCCCAAGATGGGACATCAGTCCATCACTCAATAACGCTTAGTCAAAGCTATTACCCTATTTCAGATGGGTGGACTAGAGCAGGCAGAGTCAAGTCTTGTTCAAGGACACACCGTAGCACCCCAGGTAGGACTCTAACATAGTACAAAACATCATCCAATCTGATGTCCGATTCCGGTTATTGGTTTAGCCCTAGTTATTTCAAAATATGTAAATGTTAAGATCGAAGTGGAAGAGTTAAAGGCCGACAAGAGTCAAGAAAACAGAAATTGCCATTTGTGACACTGATTCGAATGACGAAGTTAGAGTAACATCTACTGTAGCCCGTTGAGGTCACACAAAGCATAGTGAAACACCACACAGTGAATCCATCTATCGTTACGTATTACCCTAACTGAGGTCATTTAAAGTCTATTTATCGGCACTAGCGGCTTCTTTCTTCTCGACTCTTTTTGCCCTTTAAGGAATAAACTGCAACTGGGAGACATTTATTGGGGAATGAACAGTCAAGACTCTGAATCTAGCTGAATAACGGATGAGGCAAAGCCGAGTCTGCTATTCAACTAAATTTAGAGTCTTGGCTGTTCAATAACCAGTGAAAGTCGACCTGTTGTAGTTCATTCCTATTCTACAACCCTAAATTCGCATCACGAATTACCCCAAAATTAACTGTTTCCCATTTAAACAATGCAACCAAAAATCGCAAGACCACCAACTGAGTGTCTCAATCCACTGCACCACGATACTATCGACTATGAACCAAGTACAGAAATACTGTTTTGCTTTCTAATGATTAATTTTTATATAGCGCTTCCCATTGACGAAGCCAGTCTCAAAGCGCTTGACATTCCATTACCCCTGGTCATTGGTATAACTCATCCCCACACATACGTGGGAACAGGCAGCCGTTCGAGATCAGCGCCATTTGACAAGTTACACCTCGCAGGTACCCAATTAGCAGAGGAGCAATCGGGATGAAGTGCCTTGCCCAAGGACACAACGTGGCAGTCCGACCAGGGCTCGAACCCAAAACCTCTGGATTACGAGACCGAAGCCCTAACCACTTGGCCACCACCCTCCCTTTCTATAGTTGAGTCTACATGTTCAACCCAGATTGAAGCTTCAACATCATCAATGTTGTAAGGTCTGTTTCTCATGCTTGCATGGATTAGATGGGTACCAGTGAATTCCTTCCAAGTAATTACAAGTCATCACATGTACAAAATGAAGCAAATTACACAGCTGTATGCCCTTCCTGACTCCAACTATTAAGGACAAGGGGACCAGTGCTTTTATAGGTATCCAAGCAGAGGTGCAGCACCGGTGCTGCCCTGGTGCCAAAACCACAAGCCCAAAACCTTGTTGTCGCGAACTGAGGTGGACCAGGTCGAATTTTATCACCATTGCCATAGTTATATGAGGTCACAAATTTCTTTGTTTTGTAACTAGACAGCTTCCAGCCGCCCAGGGCAGGAACCCTGTTTGTGTTCAGACAACATTTCTCTTCCCCGTAGTGGGTGGTCTCGAGGCAACTAGGGTTCTGCTCCACCTCTTCACTAGGAGCGAGATTGGGGGTACAGAACCCAGAAAAATCGCATCCACACAGTATCCGCGGAGAGCACCCCTGCTCGCGTCTTAGGTGAACACAAACCATGCAGCGCAACACCTGCCTGTGAGACAAAGACTAATCCTCACAAGATGCCAACCTGCACATTTCTAGGTCTTACCTTCATAAACATTTCCAAAAATAACTTAGACTAATGTACTTTTAAAGGCTGGGACAATAAATTCTTCTGATTTTTTCGAAATCTGAAACGTAGCTTGTGCCTCAAAATCTCCCAAAGGAGGACGCACTTTTAACTTTTGAGTCACTGCTACAGTATCAACCAAAATGTCAAAGATTGTAATTGTTGGCTGAGGCAGCAAACCAATTAAATTTTACTTAAATGACAAAAACATGCTTGTATCTGAGGATTACTTATTGGGTCAGAAAATTGAATCACACGAACAGCTCGGTGGCAGGAATAAAGCAGGATCTTGTGGCAGAATAGTTAAAAACTGCAACAAACAGCAACAAATTTATGGGTCTGGTAGGTTAGCCTGCAAATTAACCGTAGAATTGTGATGTCTTTTACCCCTTATTCTGTTGAATGTTAAATCAAGCATGAAGAGACAACCTAGCTTGAGGTTATTCACACATGTGGGTAATTAAAGAACAATGAGAATGCCAAAACAGGGGGATAATTAAAATCGAGAGGTTCGCAAAATTATAACTGCCAAATATATAGTTCATCATTTCATTTTGTTTCGCCGAACAAAATGAAGCGCTGATGGTTGTGTGGGTATCCCACTGAATTGGAGTGGGACCTTCAGGGCTAGACATGAATGAGAATGCTTTACATGGGACACTCTTGCAAAAACCTGGGCACAGGTACACATTGTGCCTGCAAAAATCATCACTTCCCAAGCTGTCCCAGCTAGATTTTTGTTTGTAATCGACACCAGGCGACCGATACCCTTGTAATCGAAAGAGTTATTAATGAGAAGACACACGTTGTATCTATTTATGACACAATTCAACAAAAAACACACTGCACTCCAACTGCACGGATTGCACGGTGCGTGACTGCTGCGAGTATGGGCTGGGATGTGAGGGGGGGGTTATGGGACCTTTAAGCAAAAATTGCCAGCTAGAAATTTAGGGTTTCAAAATATGTGTGCAATGGAAATTTTACAAATTTTGCAGACATGTACATAGGATGTACTTCATGTAGAAAACCTGAAATGTTGATAACACTTATGCTAATTAGTATTTTTATGATCAATGTTGGGATAACAGATATGTAGTGTCCCATCCCTAACCCAGTCTCATAGATACATTTACATACAATATGATATTGGCATATCCAATTTATGAAAATTGTCCGCTGGCTTACATGAACTTGTATATCACCTTTATTTACATAGACATTTTTTTTTCTGTTGGAGTGAGGGCAGGGAAATATTTTTGTATATCTAACATGTTGATGATGATATTTGTGAGTTGCAACTTGCCAGGATTTATTCTTCTTAATAAGCATAATTACCCACATAACAGGGCTTTCCATCATCCCCAAGGCTACGATGATTAACTTTTGCATGATGAGTTCATAAGATTTCAAGATATGAACCACTACATGTATGTAACAATAATATTTCTGATATATTTGCAGTGGCAATTCACGTTTTCAAATTTCTCAGCTATATTAGAAGAACTCCAAAGAGTTAATGTTACTCTTAGCAAATGAAAAACAAATTATTATGAAGGAATGTCACACGTGGGAGTTTTAACATCATTAAATCTTGAGAGTCGAAGCTAATAACATATAACATTATTATAGATATCTAGCAGCGATGATATTTTGAGTTAGAGGTCTGCCTGGAGGCCCCTAAATATGAATCCTTCAATTATTGCATTTTCTTTTATGTCTACCGAACAAATTAATGAAGTTTGAGAATATAATATTGTCATAATACCCACAATGAATGTTTTTTTGTTTTTTCTTGGGCAGGGGTTGGAAAGGGCAAGTGGTTATATTTCCTATATTCTGTTGAGTTCTTATCAACTTTGGAGGTTCTGGATAACTATTTTTGGTTTCCTGAATACTAATTCGACTGCATGCACCTTGAGTATAATTCCCCTCCCGACCAAGGCAGAAGTGGGGGGGGGTGCCTGGGGTTTTCTAATTAACTTTAGGGTTCTCAATGGCTATTTTGGTGGTTGATAGAATACTAATTTCACTGAGGATAACCCCTCCAGTGACATAAAGAAGTGAATTCTAGGGTGGGAATCATGTTTGCATGTGCTTGAATACGATTGATATTGAGGACGGATGGCTCAGTCGTTAGAGCTCCGGACTACTGATCGAAAGGTTGTGAGTTTGAATCCTCTCAGGACCGCTCAGCTTTCCGGTGTGCCCTCGGGCAAGGCAAAGTACTTTATCTCCACCGCTCCTCTCCACCCAGGTGCTAATTGGGGATCTGTGAGGTAACTTGTAAATATAGCAAAGTACCGAATTTGTGGTGCTCCTATGAGAAGTCCCCCAGGAGCCGCGATGAAAGTGACACACTGTATAGTGGTAGGGAGCAGCTCGAAATATTTAGTTCCACAAGTTGCCAATGACCAAGGGTGACATTGTAAGGTTGTGTGATCCTGCTACCCTGTGAATACTTATTATTATTATTTCAGGACCAATCTAGGGGGGAGGTAAACCAAGAAATGTGTACAAAAATGCCATTGACCTGAACATTCTAGGATTGAGCTAACGCCCCCTGTGCCACCCCCTGTATCCACCACTGCCCTACCTTCTTTGAATATTCCCACCGAGGATGGAAGGCGCATGACAGGTTACTGGTAATATTTCCTGTGATATTTTCTGTGGGGTTTCTAATCAATTTGGGGTTCTTGAGAAAATAATCTCACTGGCTGAATACCGAATTCTTGCTAGTGACTGCAGTCAGAATAAATTTATATGTAGGTGTAACATGGTTGTGGTGTAGCAGATTGAGGGACCACTTGCACTACAATTAAAGCCCGGGTTCAAATCCCACTCGTGACTTGATACTCACTTGTCAAAAGCTGTACTGCAGTTGTTGATGGTTTCACAATTCATGGTTTCATTGTAAATGGGAGCAATTCACTTCAGGAGAATTTGGTTCATTGGATATGCTTCGGCACAGCTGTTCTGCAGTGGTGACAGACAGGTTGCTACCTCCTCTTAGGAAAAGTGGCTACAAGCTGAGAACTCGCTCACCTCCATCAGATGGGGACGTTAAATGTCGGTCCCCGGAGCAGAATGAGATTGCGATAGTTACATGCCCGCCTCGTTACTAACTGCACACCATTCAGGAAGTGAAGGCTGGTGTTCATCCATGATCACATAGTTTCAGGGTTCCCCGATGAGCCATAAGCCCATAACATGTCTTCCTGAACCCGTTGAATTCCAACAACAAATAAATATTAGGAGAGATATGTACATAGCTTCATATTGTCATCTAACAAGGAATATACCTTCACAATTTATTGCTTCATGTCAAAATTTAAAACCAATTTCTCTTGCCCACACGAGATTTTCACATCACATGATAATGTATATTGGTCAAGGTTACACACTACAATTAGGGACAAATTACTCCAGGGCCAAAACGTTTACCGTCGATGAAAGTCCCCAAGAAATTTTGGTTGGTGATTTTCATGACATGATATCAGGCGTACGGCACTTTTTGATGAGCTGATGTTGATGGGCATAAAAGATGTAGTATAATGTGTGAAAAATCAATTGAGGGTAATTTGAGCCATTTTAGCTGTTAGATGCCCGGATGTGAATATTAGTCCCACCTCCAACTTCGCCATCCTCTAAGTAAAAATATCAATGGTGACAGTATGAATATGTGTAGGTGCTATGTAGGCCCAAGATGTCAGCTTTCAAATGAGGGGTGCCGTATACTCAAGTTTGCGACCGAGAGGGCTCTGGCAGCCACTCCCAAAACTAAAATTAATGTGTAAGTCAATGGAGCAATTAATTGTGGTGTGGACCCTCAAAGTGCCAGATATATGTCATCACTTGAGCTGACCAGTACTGCAGATTTCTGACATATTTGGGATGAAAGAGAAGGGTCTTTAAAGGAGAATTAAACCCTGAACTAATAAACATGAATTTACAATGTGATATGAAAGAGTAACATAACAGGAACATCTCCACAAAATATCATCTCAAAGTATTGTTCAGTTCCCAAGATAATTTAATTTATGTAATTGATCAACCTTAACATGGAGCTGCCATTTTGTTACAAATTCATAAACCCAATATAGGACTTGCATCTTCCAGCTTGGTCTATTGTTTGAATGGAAATGCGCGCGCTCACAGTTATATACCGTAGCTGCTACGCATACTCTAATGTTGTGGTTGTGATGAGTAGCGTGAATACGCTGCTATTGACTCTCAATTACAGTGCGAGTCGAATTTGAACATGCACACGGAGTAAATTGTCAGCGCCTAATCTGAACACCTCCCCCCTTTCCCCCAACCACAGCATACACCTGTCAGATTATTAGCAAAGGCATTGTTGGAGATCCCAGAGCTGATTTGGCTAGCCTACATCATCTTTAAGATTGAAATCTGACAATACCACCCATACCACACCCAACCAATACTAGCAAAGGTATTCTCACCGATTCCAGAGCCGACTTGACTACATCATCTTCGAGATTTCGCTGAATGTGGACATCCACCTCATCTAGAATGAATTCATCAGATGTCAAATCTAAGGTACCAAGGTTCAGATCTACCACATCTGGGTCTGCCATCTGAAATGAAACAAATTTTCCTCTTAAAATGCATTATATACATAAAGTCATGTACATTAAACTGTGCAAGTTAGAGTACTAGCGTGAAGGTAGAATTAGATTCTCAGGTGTTCCACACCTACTGTTCCTTTACTGGGGTTGAAATACGGACCACTTGGCCTGCAGTTGGTGGACATGTGGATCACTTGTAGTTGAAAACATGTTTTGTTTTGAGGCCATCAAAATATTAGTAGTTTCTCGTTCCCGCCCGCATGCATTTTTTCTTGCCTCATATTTTTAAATTTAATCTCCACTTTTTCATCAATATTTCAAGTTTGAGGCATGGTAGGATACTGTGCAATGCTCCTAAGTTGGTTTTCAGAAAATAACTACTGGGACCACATTGAAAATACATGCCAAAAAAGGTGCTGTCTTCCATACAATTGACATTATGGGACCGTCACTAAGAAAAATAACAAAAATAAAAGTGCCCTCACGCTCTATTTTCCAAAAAGTTAGGCCGAGAAACTACTTTTTATTTTTATTTGGAATTGGCCTAATCTATGTAATATACCAGAAGGCAGATCCAAGGTTTCACGAAAGGGAAGCATAGTGTGAGGGCGAAGCCAAAACATGCGAGTGCAGAAGGGGCGTAGTAGCCCCAGGGGCTCTTCGCCGTTAGAGAATTTTATCAAATGAACACTGTTAGATGCGATTTCCTAGCATCTAACAGTCAAGATAGGTTATTAAATAAACAATGTTGCTTTCCTTTTTTTGGCCACCCTGAATACCTAGGTGTACAATCAAGAGGGTAGTCATAAAATCAAGTGGTGTCCAAATTTGGGGTCCCACCTGCTAAAGTCTATTAGGAATTCTTAGTTGAATCTTGCAAATTAATGAAATTTGGACAGTTGCAAAGGAAATTAAATAATTAAGGTTTCAGGGGAGGAGAGTCAGTGGACCTACAGTATCATGGTTGAACTGTTGAACTATGTAACGTGATGCAGAGCAAGGCTGTAACCAGCCAGCTGGGCAGCCAGCCAGTCTTACTCCCCCGCCCCCCACACGAAAAGAAATTGGAAGTGCTCAGAGAGGATAAGCAGAAGATTTAATTTTTGAATTTTATGTGATTGTGAACGTAATATTTCCACGCATATTCATTGGTCAGCTTTGCATTCCCCTTGTAAATCTGCGCATTTTAAATGGTCGCTTTTGACTTCTTTGTGCAAGGAAAAAAAAGTCTGGGCAACTCCTACCATCATTAGGGGACAGGGTTTGCATTAGCAGCGCGATTGCAGGAATCCCGCAGTGTTGTTATTTATTCCCACACTGTAAGTGTAAAAAATCCATCGGATTCCAGCAATATTGATCGAATGCGAATTAAAACAAGAGCAGAGGGCTTCGTGATTCCTTGCCTTTAGATTTAAAACCTGATTTCATTGTTTGACCTTTGTTAACCTCAGATGACCTT
>JAODUJ010000695.1:0-12941 GCA_027564615.1 Psolus chitonoides | reverse complement strand
AGACCATAGTAGTATGCGGTTTTCATCCTGGATAAATCCACGGTTTCCTCCCTGCGAAATGGTCTCCCAAATTATAAAAAAAAATCCAAATTGACAAAAAATGTAAATTGGATAGCCCCTCGACATGTAGCGTTTAAGTTATAATCCATTTCAGGCAAAATAAGTGGTCACTTTAAAACCTTATAAATCCTTCAATCTAACAGATGGCTTACCTGTTTTGTGAAGCCTTCAACGCTTCATCTATGGATTTGGAGTGGTAATAAACAACAAAACGACAAGATACTTCATATCTAGTATGCACACGACAAATACTGATTCTCAACAAAGCATGAACGAAAGATGACCTTGGGCCTACCTATTTTGGAAAGTTCTAAACGCGTTATTTAGGAAACGACTACGCACAAACCTCCACCCCCTCCTACCCATGATATGAAAAATATCTACCTGGTTTGTAAAGCCATTTAAACGCTTCATCAATGGATTTCTCGAGTAGTGGTATCAACAACAGAAGGACAACATACTTCAAATCCACACACACCACGAATACCGCGACAAGGAACACTACAAAAGCTGTAGCCAGTGGGGATACCAACCACGGAACTGACCAATCAGACTGCTGCTTCCATTGTCGTAACGAACTCACAATTCTTGAACTACAAGGAAAAAAAAGGTTTACAATTGGTTCTTTCAATATGCTTTGGAAACCTAGGTCGTAATTTTGCACTTTTATAACTGTTACTCTACGTTCTATGGGCAGATATGCTCTTAAGGTAGCGTAGTAGTCCAGTGGTGAAGGCATTGGGCTGACAATCTACGGATCACAGGTACGATCTCCTGTTCTGATCACTACGTTGTGTTTCTAGGCAAGACACTTCATCCCGACTGCCTCTCTCCACCCAGGTGCTCAATGGGCATCTGCGAGGTGTAATCTGTGAATTAGCATAGACGCTGATCTCGGCTGCCAGCTAGTATCCACGTATGTGTGGGTCAGACGAGTTATACCAATGACCAGGGGTAATGGATGGGAAGGACATTGAGACGCATGTGAAATACGCTATAAAAAAAGCAACCATGCATGTATTAATACACCTATGATGAAAGTAGAGCCAGTTTATTTATATCCATCGGCAAGGACTAATACTGTTAGTATACGCGGAGATGACCTGGAACGTATTGGGCGTGAATTAGTATGTCTGGACGTTGTATAGTGACGTTTCATCATTGCCTAACAAAATAGGTTGTTCTGAATCGGGGACAATCGTTATATTACATTATGTTATCACGACATATACTCTCACAGTTTTCCATTGGAAAATGTGACTTCATCCAATCATTTAGGCCTATAAACAGGTAAAGGAAGATTTGTGGACTCTTATTCACTTGATCTCCAATTCCGATTCCAAATAACGTGGGCGCCGTGATGACGAGATGTCGATTTCTAATGATCACATATATTGATGGAGATTTGATTTATTTTGCCAGGCGTACGGGCTCCGGTCTGCCAAGGAAGGCAAGCCAGTATTGCCCGAAAAATTGAACATTTGCCCGAGTTTCTAGAACGGCTAATTCATCTCCTAAGTCTTATATATTCTGTTTTGTTGGTTTGTTTATACTTCTTCTGCGCCTCGGAATAGGCAACTATATAGATGGCGCATTACAAATGCTGTATCATTATCATTATTTCATTATTATTATCTCGAAATTCTCTTTTGAAGGCCCATTTCCCAGTGAATTCTATGAAAATGTGGCATATATACCACATTTTCATAGAATACCCCACATTTTCGTAGGCTTTTCTTGAGAATGGGCCTTCAAAATGGCAAAAAATATGCAATTATTTCTTTTCATTTCTCCCTTCTGCCCGATTTCCCGAAACTGGGAGGGAAATTGGCCCTTGACCCCTGACCCCCGGCCCGTAGTGTTGAAAGCATCGATTGAACTCTAGTTTTAAATATTGAAATGCGTCACACTACCACGGGAACAAATGATATGTTCGTAATTAGACCAGATCATTCCAGTTACTGGGGAACAAGGCGATAGTAGGCTACCTTTCATACGCTGGGCGGAGAATCTTTTGAATAGTAATATCACGATTTGGAAGGTGCCGCTGAAGGCCGGACGTTCGACTATTCACCCAAGTTAAGGGGGTGTAAAATGATAAAATTTGCTTCTCATGTAAGAGCACCCTTTATATTTTTCGATTCGATATAATCTACAGCAGATAGAAATTTAGTTATAAAATTTAGCCTGCATACGAAAAAGGGATTTAAAACGAATGCCAGAGATGTAGCTTCAACAAAAATATTAAATATTCTATCTGGAATAACTTTTGAAAGAACATCCAATTTCCGGTCTAGTGAATCATTATTCCATTTCATCTTGTACACTCTGAACTCTATCTTTTTGAACGATATAAATCCCAATCAAATTTCAACTTACCAGTAAGTCTCATTCAATTTTAAGATTTTTCCAGAGTTCTATATTTAACCCTTTACCTTCCATACAAGTGAAGGAATTTGACTTTCCCTTATTAAAAGAATCATAAGATGATCTGGAAGCAAGTTGAAAATATCTGTAATGGAATTCGGAAAGCCAACAAGTCGAAGAACATCTTCTGCCAAAAAAAATATATTAGGCCAAAATCATATTTTTCCGTTTTTTTTTCTTCAAAAATAGTCCCAAATTCAACATTTTTTTCTTTTTCCCCTCAAACGTCGATAAATTGATGCACAACACATCCCCTAGCCATAATCCAGGTGTTTTTGTCCCTCAAAATAAATTTTGATGTTTCTATGGGGCACAAAAAAACTGAAACTAAAAATTGCCTTGACTTAGTGTGTGACCAGTTCCGCGAAATGACGTCATACAAGAAAACCAAAACTGATAGTGAATTTTTTTTCAGCCTAAATTACTCCCAAATAGTCCTATACCTATCCTCTACAATTTTAGGGGTGTAATTATGCCTGCAAATATGAAATACGAACCAATTTATAGGCCGACTGGTACATCTTATAAGACGAAAATGGCTCGCCAAAATAAGTCCTATTGACTTAGTGTGCTGAAGCGTGAAATAATTAGCAGAAAATCTCGACACCCACTAAAACCACTTTTTTGTACAAAAACAATGGAATTGAAGCTAGAAACCGAATGAAAATAGTAAAACTTTTCAAGCTCTACAAAATGATATATATTTGAGTCGGTACGGTAGGGTGTAAATTAAAGGAGCTATGATTTTTCAAACTAAGAGAGATTTTTGGACCCCAAATGGTCGAGTTTGGGTCAATTTTGGCCGAAATTGTCAAATTTTGAGGTTATTAGGCCAATAGAAGGCTTGTTGGGCTCAGAATATCTTCTATAATATGTCTAGCAATGGTAAAACATGTTAGGGGAGTACACAAATAATAAATGGAGCAGCTAGATGTTTTTAAAGAGAGGGCCCGATTTTGCCCAAATTTTGAGGTCACGCCGGGGTCACCTAAATTTCAAGCCAATGTCACGTGATGTTCCTCCACACCCCTACAAAAATGTCATTGAAAGCTGTGTTCTCTTTCAAATAAGACCATTCCCAGGGTTGTTGGTGGTTGCTATTTTTTTCAGTGAAGTTTTGAAAACCCTCATTTCGGAGGACGTACAATTTGCGTACATGGAAGGTAAAGGGTCCGTCCCTTTTGTCACGCCCCAGTGCCCCTGTATCCCCGTGCTCGAAATTTGTGACGCCTACTGGCAGGTTCGAGCTATGCGTAGCTAGGGGAAGAGGTAGGGTCACATGCGATCCAGACATGGTCCAAAGGGTTAATGAGTCGTTGGCAAATCTCTCTTGTATTCCTCGAGCCTCGAGCTGTATATCTTTTTAAATTAAAATAAATATATGAAGTGACTATTGAGAGGAGTTTTATGTATAATATTGACAGAAAATATTCAAATGTCAAAAATGGTGTTGTTTTGATGATTTTTCAATCTGCCAATAGGCTTTGTACAATAGCAAATATTAAAAAACCAAACAGGAGCGGTGACAAAACAGGAAGAGGGTGGGGACGAGACCCGTGTTTTTTATATTGTATATGCCCTACTGCCCTACTTGAATAATTATTGTCTCTACTACAGATCCAGAGCAGAAGTACACCAACCTTGCAGGATCGATATGATAAATCAACCTTCAATGTACATCCATCAATAAACTGAAGGGTTCGAATGATCGAAAGAAACGTGTGTCGCATTGCTGCCATTTGTGGAGCTTGGGATTAAATGTGGCAAATATAAATCAATCTCTGTGTAGACTGAAGACATATATTTTATTGCATAACATTTTTGGAGAGGCATTCATGACTGCATGCAATAATGCTATATATAAACACAATATGTACAGATGTATCTGTAATGAGTTCGCATAATTTATATGTAGCATAGTTGATCTCGCGGTATCGCTCATTATTAGTAGTTTCCGAGTGCGCGTCCTTATCACATCACTCACGGTGTCCTAATCAGATGATAACATGGCGTACTCAATGAGATGATTAATTATACCACATACAGAGCAATCGAAGGCTATTAAGACCTCGATGGGGTGGCTCGGGCTGTTTATAATCTTTTATCTTTAAAGGTATATTCATAGGGTTATCATTAGACTACTGCCCAGAGTTAACCAACCACTGGGCCCAAGGTGTATCTCACAACAGGGGAACATTATCCTATCATTGCTGGCCACGGGTGTCGTACAATGAGTAATTAGTATCAAATTAGTTTAATAAGGTCAACGTAACTCAATCGAACTCGTTGTTAGATGAGATATTGACACAACATTGATACAGTAGTGTTACGAAGTTCCTTATTTGTCAGAATAATGGCAATTGTAGAATGGTTAGACGGGAGTACAATCACCCAAGCACTCAAGCAATCTAGAGTTACTAAGACCTCGATCTGTCGATGGGGTGGATAAGGCTATGTGTATTCGTTTAGAGATAACCAACCACCGGGCCCAATGTGTACCGGTAACTCTAAACGGGAGAACACTGTTTTCCCATTGCCGACCACCAGTGTCGAATAATGAGTAGGCTAATGAGCAACTGTAGACCAGCCAAATCTCTAGAATAAGTTTGAAAATTGTGGGTGCATTTGTGGCTGGCATCCATGTGTAACATAGGCGTACGAGGCATATGCCCAACGATTGATCCATTCGGGCAAAATTAGACAGCCACAATGATAAACTATGCCTTTTAAATTCGGGAAACCTGGTTCAAAATTCAATATTCGGGCAAAAATTGACCTTGCCCCCCTAGAAATATTGACGCCTATGATGTAGAATGAATCACTTTAGGGAAGGTGAATATTATAGGGGTGATTGCCAACCTCAATTATCATTTTTAAGGCAATTTTCGATGTCAAAAAGGGCACAATATCGGAGAAATTGGTGTTATGTGATTAGTTGGTCTGTATTTCTTGTGAATAAAAGGTGAAATTAAAAGGTATCTATGTAGGATAAATCAGTTATGGAAGGACAAATAAGGTGGGGTGGATATTTCCTTCAATATTAGTCAAGTTGAGGGTCATAGGGGTGAAAATCGGTAAATTTTCGACTTTCGCAACACTGCGTAATTATGACAGGTATCCATGTTGAATAAATCACTTATGGGACGGTTAATGGGTACCTATTCTCAACATTGAATTTCAAGGTCATGTTAAAGGTAATAAAGCACACACTGTTGACAAAAACCCTTAATGAGTTTTCATGGAAACATTGGGCTCAATTATAGCTTTCTTACGACATTTATAAGGCGACGGTAGTCAATTTGAATGTTTAAAAGTACACGGTTGAATTTGTCGTGACAACGATCATATAAATGGAGACTAAAACATAAAAATTGGACATTCTCATCCATTTTGGTAAAGTTGACCTCCAATGCGGCTAAAGTTCGTTGACCTTTCCATGTTTCTGGCAATAGTGCTCGAAGTTTAGAGATATCGCAAACTATACATTTTGTAATACCAGAGCCGGGATAATACCATTTGTCACCCTGGTTAAAATTGACCACAGGGTGGTGGAGTTCAGGAAAATGCATGATGACAAGCTGAAAAGTGGTGGCAATTTGCATACGCCGCCATTTTCCAAAATGGCCGACATCTCAAATGCAAAGCTATTAAATATCTTGCTATAGCAGATGGAAAGTCAATTTATGTGTCGAAATGAATGTTTTCTGGTTCAAAGAGTTCAATGAAACTATTTGCAGAGGTTTCAGATGAATATAATGTAAGTTATTGCTATTTATAGACCTATATGCTGCCATTTTTTCAAGATGGCGGCCATCTCACAGACCAAGCAGCTGTATGGGCTTAAATCTCATATATTGTACCAGAACAAAGTATGGTGTCAAAATGAATGTTTTCTGGTCCTGGGAGTTCGATAAAAAACTACTCCCAGAGGTGTCAGATGTATATCATGTAGGTTATAGATATTCATAGAACTATAGGCCACCATTTTCCAAGATGGCAGACATCTCACAGACTGAGCCTGTAGGTTTAGATTTCAGATATAGCACCTGGAAATACAATTATGGTGTCAAAATGAATGTTTTTTGGTTCGAAGATTTCAATAAAACTATTTGCAGAGATGTTAGAAAAAATATGATGTAAGTTATTGCTATTCTTAGAACTACAGGCCACCAATTTCCAAGATGGCAGACATCTCACAGACCGAGCCTGTAGGTTTATATCTCAAATATAGCACCTGAAAATATACAATTATGGTGTCAAAATGAATGTTTTCTGGTTCTAAGAGTTTAATAAAACTATTTGCAGAGATGTTAGATCTCACATACCATGCCTGTAGGTTTAGATCTCAAATATAGCACCTGCACATACAATTATGGTGTCAAAATGAATGTTCTCTGGTGCAAGGAGTTTGATAAAATATTTTAGAGAAAGAAGTAGTGGAAATTTGTATGCCACCATTTACCAAGTTGGCGGACATCTCATAGACGAACATAGGCTGAGAACTCTGATATAATTATCACCTACAAATACGATTTTGGTGTTCAAATGAATGCTCTTTCCAATTGAAGGACTTAAATGAACTATTGTCAGAACTGTCAGATGAATATAAAACTATTGGGAGTGATTTTATATGATGAGCCTGCTGCCATTTTTTAAAATGGCAGACACAGTCAGAGCATGTAGGCCTAAACGCCTAAATAGATCCTTTGAATACTGGTGTCCAAAAAATGTTTTTGTTTTGAGGAGACCGATAGAACTGTGGAATAAATTATGATACAGAATAGTGAAGTCATTCCCAAGAGTGTACCAAGTGACCACTCTGCTGTCGAGTGAACTCACTATCAATGGGGGAGGGGGGGGGGATTTCACTTCCATGGGAGTTAAAATGCATTATAATGCGTAACTCGATTACAGGGTGTTTACTTGGTACACAAGCATTTGGGAGGAACTGTGCTCTTCTGATTTCAGAGCGTATAATAAGCATACAGCGTCCTATGCATCGTCTGTTTTACTATCAGATTCGCTGTCATCGAGTGCAGCATGTGTCAGAAGATTTTCACATTCTGAAGTGTCCTCCTCCAAGTCACCCTTTGCTGACACTGCTTCAAAATTACATGCTGCTGTGCAAGGTTGTTCATTTTTGAGGCACGTACATTTTGAGTCACAGGAATTCGGCCGGCAATAACACACGATGTAATTTAACAGCTCCGGGGCAGCATCAGGCTGGTTCATCAACTTTGACAAGATAGATGTCCCATCTGGGGCTTTTTCGTAGCCAAACTCTGTAGGATCCAGGAGCTCTTGCATGTTGATGACAGCCTCTCGCCGCAGTTGATAGTTGTAAACAGAACTGTCATCTGTTGGTGGTATAGTTCCTCCGCAGGTACGACTTCGTGGCTCACTTTCTGTAACCTGGTGGAATTCAGTGACAAATAATCTGATTTGCTGACATAGCCCCGACAAATTTAATAGCAGCAACCTTCTTTTCTGTTTGCAATGTCATATTTTCTCCCAATTTTGACAGTGCATAGAACTTATCAGCTTTCTGCATCATAAAGCAAACCGCTGTGTGCTTCCCGTGTCCCCGAAAAGAGCTCACTGCATCACAACCGGCTAGACAGTAAACTGGTCGAAGAATGTCATGCTGTTTCTTATCCAACTTCTCAAATATCTTGTGGATTGGGATATACCTCGTCAGATTGGCATGCTTTCCCTCTCTGCCAGTAAGCAGAACTATCTACTTCGAACGTATTGTACTGCGGTGTTGTAAAAGTAGCACAAGGATATCTGTTTAAGGGCTGCTTACCACAATATGCTCCGCTCCATATTCTGCCGCAGCTTTAGCATGTATCAGCATTCTGGTGTCTGCCTCTTCGTGATTTGACGCCAAGCTGTCAATTGCTACACTGCTACCGCTTGTTATTTTCATGGCTTCGCTTCCCTGCCCACCACTGACATACAATGTTTTCTTGTCATTTAATAGTGGGCCTGCATGCTCTACCATGTACTCTGTGTAGAATTGAGCTAGATTTGCCTGGGTCTGCACTTTTGAAAGGAATTCTTTCCAATTTGCAGGTATGGAAAGTTCTGGCTGGATGCGATAAACTATGCCATCACCACCTCCTCCCTGTTTCATTCTGGTTTGATTCTTCACACAGCACTCTATACCTATCAAAGACCATGTGAATCTGGATATGGACATCTGAGAACTTGCATGGCTGTGTTGTTTTTGCATTGAGGCCGAATCGTTCAGCCATTTTACAAAATGAAACCTTGGATATCGTGCGTGGAGGTGCTAGCATCTACATGATGACATGTTCATCATAAATGATCACATCACAAGTATCTATCTGGTTGATCTTTTCTCCAAGTAATAACTCTTCCAGTTTGTGCATGAAATCTTATTCCACAGTGGAAACCATGAGTCCTTCCTCTGTGAAGGTACTGGGAAATTTTCATATGAGAGGCCCCTTCTTACTGTTTACTGCAAGTAGTCTCAATTACATCAACTCGACATCAATAGAAATATCTATGTTCTTGATTTTGATACGTTTTTGCATGTCTGCCATTGTCTCCACCGTAGACCTTGGAAGAGTATCACAGAAGCTCTTCTTCCTACCTTCTTCACCTTCTATCAGGTGATCTTCTACAAACTTCTCAGCTAAGCTTGAACCTTTCTCCAAGGCATTCAACAGGCTGTTTTGCAAGGTAGGTGTTGCAGATGCACCATTTTCAAAATTCAAAGGTCGAATGGATCAATGTAGGACCCGGAAAACATGCGAGACATCTTTTTAGCATCAGTATTCCAACGTTTTGCTGCAGCTGCACCGAGGTAGTACTATAGGATGGATCATTGTTTTTACTTCCAGAAATGAAGGACCTACTCAAAGACCACCGAACCAGGGCAGATCCCCACAAAGTCAGTCCAATGATTCCACCCGATCTTTTCAGTTGTTTGTTCTCTGTGGCTTGAGTTAACTGTATAGTCCATTGATACACCATTCAAATTTCCCTTGGATAGCTTTGCTACAAATTCTCTATCTCTGAATGCTTCATTCACCTCGTGTGGCAACGGTCTCATATGCATTAGCACGACAGGCATATACTTTGCGTAATTTGATGCAAAAGTTTTAAAAATAGATTTCTCTCAAAGTACCCCTTACAACGGTAAAATTTGTTGTTTGACATTTGGTATGATTTCGATGTATTTTTCATACTTTTTATATATAACAAGAGCCCGGCGAGGGCTACATGATTCCTCTCCTTAAGATACAAAAACTAATTTTATTGTTTGACCTCTATTGACCTCAAATTACCTTTGACCTCAATAAAAAGCAACAAGGTCCATGTACTAACTATGATGAACACACATACCATGTGTGAGCTCAATTGAAGGTTGCTCTGTCAAGTTACGGTGGTTACAAGGTTTTCACTATGAACCTCTGTTGACCTCAGATGACCTTGGACCTCAATCATAAACAACAAGGTTCAATTTATGTACTATGATGAACACACAACTAAGTATGAGCTCAATTGAAGTTTGCTTTGCCAAGTATGAGACTGATCCCGGTTACCAACACTACAATAAATAGAGTTATTCTACTAACTATGGGTAACCTCACCACCAAATATGCGACTGATCCAAGTTACGCCCATCAAGTTTGCCTGATTACGAGCTAATTTTGGTAAAATTAGGTCTGGCTCCGCTAATCATTAATAATGATGAGATGAGATGTCGTATTACTCACACATATACTACACCTACCAATACCACCCAACCAAGTTTGATAAAAGTCGGACACACGGTTACAGAGATATCATCATTTAAAGAAATGCACTCTAAGCCCCGCCCACTCATTAATATTCATGAGGTCAATACCAAAATAAATTGGGTTCACCTACTCACTATGGGTAACCTACCCACCAAGTATGAGACTGATCCAAGTTACCCCCTTTAGGTTGCTAGATTACGATTCATTTTGGTAAAATTAGGTTTGGCCCCACCCCTCATGAATATTAACGAGATGAGTAGTTATATCACCCATACATATACTACACCTCCTACCAATACCACCAAATCAAGGTTCATCCAAATCGGGCATACGGTTGCGGAGATATCAACATTTAAAGAAATCACTCTAAGCCCCTCCCACTAATTATTAATTCATGAGATCAGTACCAAAATAAATATCGTTCATCTACTCACTATGGGTAACCGACCCACCAAGTATGAGACCGATCCACGATACCCTCTTTGAGTTTGCCTGATTACAAGCCGGCGTCACAGACAAACACTCACGCGCACATACACACACATATGCATGACTTCTTAGGTTCCTTTCGCCTCTGGCAAGGAATCAATTATACAGTGTGTACAACTATGGGGCAGCGCTAGCTAGGGAACACATGCCACTCCATCGGGGCAAAATTAACCACCTTGTCGGGGCGAAATCGGTAAGGGATATATGATATAGTGGGTATGCGATCCCTGGCCTTCCCCCCCCATCAGGGGACTCAGGCCCCCTTCATGGAAATCATGGTGCCGCCCCTGGTACAACTAACATCAAATTTATTTTTATCGCAATCATTAGCGTGAACAGGTCTTACCATCTTTCGTCACATTTTCTCTCTGTTGCCATTCAAGGCCCTCATACAACAAGCCATAATACTTGTCAGCATCGTTTGGTGTTAAGAATTGTGGCATGTACATCACCCTGTGAAAGAAAATTATAAACAATCAAATAGAGAACAAACTTTCATTCTTCCAGACACAAGCCCAACTCTTAAACTAGAGCACCATGGGGTATTTGAACTTGAGCAATTCTGAACAATGGCCTTCAAATGCACCTTTCAAATTCACCTTTGCTCTACTGTAACTTCAACAACAGTGGCATAACCAGTAGGGGAGCAAGATAGCACCCCTAGTTGGACCTCTTATCCTCTGTTGTACAATCCCTCGAAGGAGATTACAAACATTTAGAAGAAAACCAGAAAACCAAGAAGGTTGTGTGATTACTTACCTCTTCGAAGTGCAGTTTCAGTCTGATATGGCTAAGAATTTATTACTTTAATTGTTTGATGCTGCCAGATAGCTAATCAAGCAGACAACACTGCATTGTTATTCCCAGTGCATGTTTCAGTGTTTAACACCTGTTGACTTCCATGCTAAAAAATATATCCCACCCTCACAAGTGCCACCAATACAGGTTGACATTTTAGGAATTGCTCCTAAGCCATGCCCTCTCAATGATATAAATGAGATTGGCAATGAGATCTACCTACATAATGTATCACACCTCCTACAAATTTCATCAAAACAGGTTTAAACAAAATTGGACATATGTTGCAGAGATATTCACATTTAAAGAAATTGCTTCTAAGCCCCACCTACTAATGAATATTAATGAATTTGACACTAAAATCAATAGGATCATTCACTCACCATGGGTAATCCATGTGCCAAATAGGACAACAATCCACCACGCCACTGCTGAGATAATGTAGTTACAATCAATTTTAGTTGAAATTACATTTGTAGCCACCCCTCATGAATATTAATGGGATGCAATAAGGTAGTAACTGACACATGTAACCCACCTCTTACCAATGTCATCAAAACCAGTTTGAATAAAATTGGACATATGGTTGCTTAGATATTCATATTTAAATAAATTGCTTCTAAGCTCAGACCACTCATAAGAATTGCACCAAAATCAACAGGGATTATCTACTCACGTACCATGGGCAATATATATAATACATATGACATCAATCCACCTTGGATTACGTGGTTACGAGCAATTTTCATCGAAATTCTATTCGGCCACGCCCCTCATGAATATTAATGAGATGCAACAAGTTACCACCTAATCCACGGACAATTGCATTATTTTGTTTACTTTATCGTATCGAGAAGTGATAACCAACATGATTAGTTAGTTTAGATTAGGGAGACTATAGAAACTAGCAGTATCCACTCTGTGGATTGGGTGAAGTTACTAACCTACACATGTACCCCACTCTGCCACCAAAACAAGTCTGAACAAAATCGAACATATGGTTGCCGATATATTCACATTTGAAGAAATTGCTTCTAAGCCTCGCCAACTCATGAATATAAAGGTGATTGACACCAAAATGAATAGGGATCATCTACTCCATGTGCAATCCATGTGCCAAGTATGACATCAATCAACCATGCCACTGCGGAGATCATGTGGTTACGAGCAATTTCCAGCGAAATTACATTTGGCGCCGCTCTTCGTGAATATTAATGAGATGCCGTAAAGTACTACACAGGTACCCCACCTCCTACCAATGTCAATAAAACAAGTTTGAACAAGATCGGATATACGGTTACCGAGATATCGACGTTTCACGGAATTGCCTCTAAGCCCCACCTACTCATGAATATTAACGAGATTAGCACCAAAATCAATAGGGATCATCTACTC
>JAODUJ010000584.1:0-12945 GCA_027564615.1 Psolus chitonoides | reverse complement strand
AATATTCAGAACATGTTATTAAGCTTAGTGATCCCTAACTCTAACTTTGTACCTGCTGAAACGTACGCATCTAGTGGCCAGTGAGACCACAACCCCTCCCCCCCCCACACTTTTGAACATGGATCTACACCCATGATGCTAGCCATAGGAGACTACACAAATATACAATCACATATCCCTTTGAAAAAAAAAACCCTCAGTAGATTACCTTTGGACCAAAGTCACAATTTTCCTGATGTACAATCAAATGCATTGAGGATCCAATAATATATGCCATGAATTTCATACAATTTGTGGTGACCCCCCTAAAAAAATCCTCCTTCACAATAGCTCCTACATACTAACACTACTATATGCACCTAACCTGATCCTGCCCATGGAGCATGGGGGCTGATGTGACATTCCCCCTCCTCTCATACTTCTCATAAAGCTCCTATTGACTCCGAGGGACACATGTAAACATTACCATACAGGGTGCGGACTGTCTATGCACAATACAATGCACGTACGTTCGGACCTCGCTCCCAAAGGGTTACATTTGTCCCCTGGGAGGGCGCTGTCTGCACGTTTCTGAGACGTCAATGCAAGCCCTCTATACTACTGTTTTTACACACCCCTGTCCTTGTAATCTGTCACCGGCCGAAGGCACATGTTTATCCACAAGTGAGCAGCCTAGCTAGTTCTAGCAGTTCTGATAAATATTCAGATTTGGCATTATTAATAAATAATATAAAAAAAAGATGGCAATCGTAGTGTTCCCAGCACACCAAAGTAAAGATAATACCCCAAAATCTCCCACCAAATACTTTGTAAAAAATAGAGACCAAATTATAAATGAATGAATTTGTCAAATTCCCTAGCTTCCACCAACATCAAAGTTCTGAATGTGTGGACGGTGGCGGTTCCACATTGTCCTGTCCAATAGGATCTGCCTCTTGTTCTGAATTCAAACCGTTTACTTCTTTGTCATGGTCATTTTTATCATCGCTATCGTTTTTGCCACCGTCGTTGTCTGGCAGCTCGTCAGCAGTAGGTTCTTGTTCCACTACACTAGCTCCCCCTGAAGCTTTCTGTTCTTGGAGAGGTATATCAGGTGACATGTCACCTGGTGTGGACACTATTTCTGCATGCTGCTCTTGTTGGTCTACCCCTTGGTTCATTTCTGGGTCAATTGTTTCATCTTCACTTTCATCTGTGGTGTACAAATACAAAAGTAGTTAGGTGAGGTGGATGGTTTAGTATCTACGGGTTCAGGAAGCTCTACTGAAGCTGATCTAGGAACCTGGAGGCCAGGTGTGATCATGGATGAACACCAGAGATAGCACCCCTTTTCTTTCGAAGAGTTTTCAGAGCGTAACGAGGCAGGCGTGTAACTATTACAATACCATCCTGCTCCCGGGACCGCCATTTTACGTCCTCATCTGACGGACATGAGTGAAACTCTCAGCCTTTAGCCACTTTCCTAAATGATGAGAGAGGTGGTAGCAACCGGTCCGTCATCACTGCAGGACAGCCGTGCTGAACTCAACCAATGTACCTGTTGCTCCCTTGCTCTCCCATCACAATGAAATCAACACCTGCAGTACAGCGGTCGGCTTCATTAAGCCAGAAATTGCGAAACCATCAACAACTGCAGAACAGCTTTTTGACGAGCCAGAGCCAGGGATTGAACCGACCCACGACTGCAGTGAAAGTGCTCGCTCATACCACTACACCACGCTATGAAGATGGGATGGGATCTCATACTCCTGACAGTGTTTCAGGGTGATGTCTGTTACAGATACATTCATTCTAGGCCAACATCGCATTGAAGAAGGGTGGCCAGCACTATCACAGCTTGGGTCTCAAAAGTGGTTGGGGGCCTACCCGACAGAGAAGCAACACCCTCCATCGTGTAACCTTTCTTTTTAGGTATTTTTCAACCTATGGGGGTGGAAAGGGGCACCAGCACTAACCGAATGGGGGGGCATGGTGCTTAGCAGTGCCAAGTTATCACATTTACAAGATTTCCTGTATTTGATCTCTGTTCACCCTGGGCGTCCACCAATATGACGGTCATGTAGGCCTACTTTGTATCCAGGATTCTAAATGCCAAGAATGTGATTCGTGACAGTTTGTACTTCTCAAGAAATTGTGTTTACAAGATTTTCCTAGTTTGATCTCTAAAATGACAAAAAATTTCAAGAAAGCAAAGCTAAAATAACCCACACACTGAACATGAGATTCTTCAATGCTTCTCTTGCCAAGTTATCCCCAAATAAGTTGATTTCAAATAAGTTGACCTAGTAAAATTACCCTTAAAACAATGTTTCACATACTTTAATATAAAAACCTAAATGCCAAGTATGAGATTTGAGGCAGTTTGCTTTCTTGAGAAATCACACAAGGATGTTCTAATCTGTAACCATGAACTGAATGATGTCAGAATTCCTCTCAAGAGCCCAAAGATGTGTAGCGATTCTTTGCTGAATAACGGTTAGGTTGTGCAGAGAAATTCTATGCAGATAAATTTAAAAGCCTGTTCTTGTGGGCTTCTAATAAGTCCCATGTGACCATGCAGCAGCATACAGCAAACCAACAGTAACCCAGGGGGCCGCTCATCCAGTTTAAGTCTTTTTTATCCGAGTGGGAGCAAATTGCTGCCATGTCTTTACCAGCTAACCTGGACTTGTCATTGCGCTACATGCCCTGTTTATTCAGCAGGAGGTTACAGAGGCATTGAAGTGTGACATGCTGTTACGTAACTACCGGAATGTGGAAAACAAAGTGCTGGCCACCAGCTGCATTCATGCAGCTGGGATGTCCTGCCACAAGCCCGGCCCATAAAATCTGCCTTTGTGAATAATGGGGTAAACATAGCCTGTATCGATGCAGTGATACTGGAAGGGTGCCATCATCTGTCATATCTTTCACCTGATCGTCATTATTGTCTTTCAGTCGAGTCGTTATCTCCGAGCAAATTGCTGCCACGTCTCTACTCGCTCACGGGGCCTTGTCATTGTGTTGCATGCCCTGTTTTTCTTCAGCTGGAGTTTGCAGAGGCAATGAAGCGTGACACGCTGTTACTTTACCACCGGAATGTGACAAACGCCAGCTGCATTCAGCTCTAGATGCTATTGTCCCGCTGCAAACCAGCCCATAAAATCTGCCTCCGCAGATAATGGGTTAACTGAGATGCCATGGTGTCCCTGGGAAAAGTTTGTCAGTAACTGTTGCCATCAGCTGATGTCCAACAAAACAGCAAATGAGGTAATTATGAGGAGCCCACATACCAAGTATGAGCTCAATTGGATTTTGCCCCATCAATTTATGGTAGTTACAGGTTTTAACTATTTGACCTCTGTTGACCTCAACCCAGAACAACACGGACCATGTACTAACTATGGTGAACACACATACCAAGTTTGCCCTATCAAGTTACAGTGGTTACAAGGTTTTCAGTGTTGATCACAGATGACCTCTATCAAAAACTTACTATGACGAACACACATACCTAGTATGGGGTCAATCGAAATTTGCCATATCAATTTATGGTGGTTATAAGGTGTTCAGTTTTTTACATCTGTTGACCTCAGGTCACCTTTGACCTCCACCAAAATCAATACGGATCAGGCACTGACAATGATGAACACACATACCAAGTGTCCCCTCAATTGAAGTTTGCCCTATGAAGTTATGGCATTTACACAGATTTCAGTTTTTGATCTGTTGACCTCAAAAGACCTTTGACCTCTACAAAAAAACAATAGATATCATGTGTTCACTATGAGGGACACACATACCAAGTAGGAGCTCAATTGAAGTTTTTCTTATCAAGTTGCAATGTTTACAAGGTTTTCAGTGTTTGACCTCTGTTGCCCTCACATGACCTTTGCCCTCCACTAAAAACAATGAGGACCATGTACTCACCATGGGTAATCTTCCTGCCAAATAAGACAGAGGTCGGACCTTACATTGTTCACTTATCGTATTTACAAGCAGCCTCACAGATACAAGCGTGACTGCATAGATTCCTTTTGCCTCTGGCAAGGAATCAAAAAGCTAATTTACATACAAAGTATAGAACTCATCAGATACAAACAGAATTTTAACAATTAATTGACATAAGTTCATAAGGAAATTCCCCAAAACTAATCGTTCCATATAATTTTGGCAATCAGCTTAGTCACATCAATGACCCATTGATCCAGAAGGTGACATCAACTTATGACATCTGATCTTTCACCTGTGATCAATAGAGCTGGATTTAGTGTCATTATCCACTGAGGAATGCAACTGACTGGATTGCTGAAATGATATGGATCAGTGAGTTTTGGGGAATTTTCTTATGAACTTATGGTAATTATTCTATGTATTCCTGATGAAACTATTTGATAATTTTAACAACGTTTCTCATTTTGTGTACATCTTGGTTAGGATTTTTTTCAACAATATTTTTTCATAATTTTCCATTTTGTTTATTTTTCAGGATTTTTTCATTGATATCAATAAATAAGATTTTTTAATCATATAAACGAAAAACCATGCAGAAGACAGTACACAAAATGAGGAAACATTGAGAGTTGGGTTAACAAAAAAATCATTTATTTAACACAACCATCACTTCAAAGCAATTAACATCGTAAATAATACTATAACACCTTCAACCATAACAAAATGTTCTTCAAACAAAGTCTCTACTACACAAAAACTCACTCTCATGAAGAGTGAATACAGTGGCCACTCCTTTGCAAATTGCAATGTCACTCTTTCTATTAGGTGATCCCTCCTATGAAGTAATAATTCAATGCCAGAGTAGGAAATTATTTCTCCCTTTTATAGAGTGACCACCACAAACACCCTTCGTGAAGTAAATTTATGTGAAAGTTATTGCCATAAAAAAATCATCACACTCATTTTGAGGACATTAGTCCAAAACTTAATATGTTATCTACCTTAAAACTCTTACAATGGTGAAGGTCATTTTATAGAGCATACCGACCCCATTTTGCATCTGAGAACTCTAATAACAAATAGGCATAAAACTATGCGCGCATTTGACCCTTCAATTTTTATGTTTCGAAGGGATCTGTGTAGTCAAGAATATGATATTTCAATGTGGCCTATTGATATTGATTTAGTTATTGGCTGAACTGTTCACTCAATTAAATTCACCAAGTCAGTATTTAGGGACTAAAGTAATGTAGTTAAAGCCTGACTCGGAGTTGAAAACTTTAGGGTTCTACAGGTTCAGGAATCCAATTATGGCTCATCGAGGAACCCTGAAGGTATGTGATCATGGATTCATGAACACCGGCGAAGGCTCGCCTTCTCTTCTCGAATATGGTTCAGAAAGTAACGAGGCAGGTGTGAAACTATTACAATCCCATCCTCCCAGGACCGCCATTGACGTCCCCATCCAATGAATGTGAGTGAAACTCTCAGCCTCTAGCCGCTTTCCTAAATGTTGAGAGATAGTAGCAACCTGTCCAGCACCACTGTAGAACAGCCATGCCCAAACGTACCCAATGAACTGAACCTGGTCACCCAAGGGTTAATTGCCTCCCACTACAACGAAACCAGAAATTGCAAGACCATCAACAACTGTAATACAGCTTTTTGATTCGCAAGCATCAAGGCAGGACTGGGAGTTGAATCCGGGCCTCTGTATTGCAAGCGGTCACTCGATCCACTGGATCATGCTGGTAAATAGTTTACAACATAGCTCCGCAAACTTTTCAGGTACTGACCCAATTCAGAGTCTAAGCAACTAGCTCACGGCCCAGGCCCACATGAAACCAACTAATGCAAACACCAAATCCAGTGTCTCGGGGGCCCAGTTTTGGGCCGCGGCCCATAGTTTGCGGACCATTGGTTTACAATATCAAGATGATATACTCATTGAGTTTCGGCCAAATTTAAGATTTCTCAAATACTAGGACTTGGTGGGAATGCAGCTTAAGCCTGGCTCTTTTGTTTGCCGCATTCCGGCAGAGTTACAAAATTGTGTGTGATTGGGGCCACGTGCTTAACTCTATAACCCACGGCTGTCATTGGGCAGGGGGAATTTGCGCAACAATGGCCGAGTGGGCGCTTAAGACAGCCCCCTATTGTTCGCAACATCCAGGTAGCATCACGCCTCATCGCCCCTGCATCTTCCTGCTAGATATATCTTTTCGCTACTGGCATTTTCGAGCATGTCGTGGTCAGGGGAAGAGGTAGGGTCACATGCGACCCAGACATGGTTTATGGGGTTAAGGGCTAAATTGATTTTAATTGGTCTAATAGGTTTTAACAACATGTATGATCATTTTTTCAGGTAACATATGTAGTCTATACTGCTTTATTATTATAAAAAGTTTGCATAATGTTTGAAAATCTGTTTTTCAACTAAGATTGTACTTTAATTCCTATTCATTGTCAATCCTGAAACACTGTAGCAAAACAACAAGATGTAATTCATAACTGGAGAAAAAACAAAACTAATTGCCAAATATTGCACATGATCAAATGTGTACAAAACTATTTACACAAATTCCAACAAATCCACCTTAAGTGAGGAAACTGCAACTTCAGCAAAATTAACAAATTCTTTTTAACCTAGCAGAATGAACATTTATGCTTGCATATCGAAATTGTTCAATGACACTTGTATTAACGAAGAAGTAACAAAGAAGAAAAAATATAGCAAACCTATCAAGTTATCTCTGTTGTTCCTTACACATGAGACAGTATAATGAAATTAAAGATTTGTAATTTCAAATGGTAAATGCTGATAAATGTCAACTAACAACTTTATCACAAAAATATTTACCAACATCCCTGATGACACAAATTATAGCATAGTTTATAGGAGCTAACCGATCTTTGATGTAATGAGAATGACATGAGAATGAGATCCCCGTATATGATCACAAAGTTTATACAATAAGAATAAGAAGAAGAAGAATTAACATTCCAAAAAACATTGAGAACAAACTGAATTAACAATGAAACTGTTATCAAAATGGAAGCATTTCAGCTTTAAACCCAAAGTACTATCACAACAGAATGAATACAATTAAAGATCATCAAGAAAACAGTTCAGTATAAAATCACACAACCAACCATAATAATTTCCAATAGGAAGAAAGTTAATAGGGACCATTAATCAACCAGGAGGAAGGCAAAAGGTTGATGTAGCACAGGTGTTAACATTAGCTGGAAATATTGAGCCAATCCCACCCCCCCCATTCCAGAAATATTCACTTGAATATATTCTTAACTAGTTAGCTACCACTACTACCTCCTAAACGTATTATTAGATTTACATAAATGCCAAAATGTCCTATGCAGACAATTGTGCCTGCACCCCCCTCCATTTGTCAAAACAAAACACCTGTTGTCCTTCCCACATATTAGTCAAAGCAGTGGCCCACTGGGCATTGTTGTTGCCACTAGGGTTCCAGTTATCGCACGTTATCGTATCCAGACATGTTTTCTGTGAAGCTGGACGCACATTTTATGCTCTTATTCAATAACTCCTGTGTTCAAGATGTATGATCGTAAACTTACCGAAATTTCATACTTTAATCAGCAGCATTTACATTTTAAAATATGAAATATATCACAATTATACAGTTTATATGATGGAATGCGCAAATTTACATCTAGACGCAAACTTTGGCTAGTTCACACACGAACTCGCGTCCCACCGAATGCAAACTTTCCGAGCCTTGCCGCAATCCCCGGTTGCCACCCCAACTCGAATTTCCCGGCTATGGGCTCCGAGTGGAGCTACTGTCTATAGGTTTGGAAAACACTCATCGAACCACAGGCCTACTGCTTTACATGAGGAATAACATGTTTCTCATTGCCTACCACCTTTTTATTATATTACTGTATCAACAATGAAGAAAAAACTAACTAATGGTAACATCTTTGGCAGCACAAAGTAGTAAATAATAATATAATTTAGGCCTCCGTCAGTTTTTATAGACTATGGATGCACCCCAAGGTGTGCCTGGGCAAATTGTCTTGAGGAGGACAAGCTGTGGCCCATGCACCATGCCATCCCTATATTACCATCACCATTCACGTCCAGTGGTGGAGACATTTTCAGTATGGGTGGAGGTGGATCAGGGCGTAGAGGAATCCTCACGAATCCCACAGGCTAATACCTACAACACACCAACTCAGAGAGCTACCCAGAAGATCACCCATCCAAGCAACTAAAGTGCTGTTGTACCTATTTAGCAGCTGGGTGTAGATAGGCATTCAAGGTAAAGAGAAGCTGAGCAGTCCAGGGAGAGATCGAACTCACAACCTTTAGATGTATAGCTCTACTGACTGAGCTATCCGCCCTCAAAAGTAGTAAATAGTCAAAAATACACACTAAGGGCCACAAGGTTATTTTTTCTTGTGGTATTTTGGACAAGAAACACCCAGGGTTGTAGTTTAGAGAAAATTGATTGCGGGCTAATTTCACCAGGCAAGCGAGTGGTACTTCGGAAAGAACCCAGATTGTTTATGGCCATCGCAGGGATTCGCAGGCTCTCCAGAACCAAATAGTGTAGTTTTCAAAAAGTAGAGTTCTTTACTCTACATACTTGTGTGAGAGATTCAAACAGTACTGCTACCATTTCGGCACTCCCAACACTGGTGGGCAAGGTGTTAATTTGCGCCTAGTGCCGGTCAGTCAGGGCTAGTGCTGGCAGTGCCCACCGGCGCCAACCGGCATGGCTACAACCCTGGAAACACTGCCAATTTAACTTGGCCTAAACTAAAGATGTGCAGTAATGATGAAAAATATTCATGAAGTCATTAGGTGAGACAACTTTTTGTACAGCACAGATTTGCAAAATCCTGTGCATCTGACACACAAAGAATTCAGTAAATGAATCTTTTGTGTGTACAAATCTATCGAAATGTCTAAACTCTATAACTGATGCAGGGAGAGGGAAGGAGGCAGGAAGGGATCAGGGCATGCATGGTGGGTCTTGTGTGTACCAAACGTTAGGTACTGTTCACACTAGTATGATACAATAAAATACAGCAGCAAAGTTATAGGATACCATGTAATTCACACTTCAGGTAATAAATCTCTTGAATGCCACAATCAACTCTTCTCTGAAAGAAAAGGTTTTCTGTCCAAACTAAGTGCATGATATGCCTAACTACAATTGATCCCAGACAAAATTGCAGCACTCATTTTTTTTTATCTCATTATCAAGCAATACACACTGAAAAGTGTACACAACAATTTACAAAACAGAATTCCATTGAACAAAAGTGAGAGCTACCCAGATGGCCACACACAAGCATACAATCCTTTCATTAGACCTGGCATCAAATGGGCATGTTAACTATTTTGGCAACCGTTTCTAACAAATTCCTGACCAGAACTTCTGTTCAACATGCCATGTGAATGACTACATCTGTAATAATGGAGGGCAGATAGCTCAGTCAGTAGAGCTCCAGGCTACAGATGGAAAGGTTGTGAGTTTGAATCCTCCCAGGACTGGTGAGCTTTTCCATTGTGCCCTTTGGCAAGGCATTTTGCCTTGATTGCCTCTCCACCCAGGTGCTAAATGGGCACATTGCGAGGTATAACTTGTCATTACCATAGACGGCGATCACATGCCAGCTGTATCGTATATGTGGCGTGGACAAGTTATTAAGACCAGGGGGTTATGGTTGTGAAGCACATTGGTACATTTGTGAAATGCGCTATATAAAAGCCTAGCATTATTATTATATTATTAACACTATTTATTATTTTGGTTGCGTTGTATCATATCATATATAATGTGAACAGCCCTAACATTACTTCTGAATATGGTCAGAGGAAGCACTAACTTTTTTTTGGGTCATTTTGTACAACACACAATGTGTGTGTGTGTATCAGGCACCCTACAGCCACTGCAGGACAGTGCTCTCCACAATCAATTTCTTGTTTGAGAGTGTTCAGCCATATTCTGATGCACTGGAAAGGCCTTTGTCAGGACCATACCCTGTAATATCAGTGCTGAGCACCAATCACTGAATAGGTACCATTCTTCAATCTTTGGTATGACCCAGACTGAATTCGCACAATGTGAACACCCCTTAATGTTACTTTCGAAAACAGAAAAGATTGTTCAACAATTAATGCACATCTTCAGTCCACCACTTGGATGTAGTTCTCAAATAACGAGGGCCAATTCAGCAGGACCCTCATAAAAAACCATGCCAGGAGCGCCAGGCCCACCACCACCGCTATCATGGGGCTGCTGCGGGAGGCGATTATGGTCGCGGCAAAGAGCAGGAAATACAGGAGATATATTAGAAACTCTGTCTTCGCATTAAATTTGGGCTCCTTCAGTGAGTCTTGCTTACCTGTAACAACTGTAGAGAAAAACAAAACGACAAAAATGTCAAAATGTTGTCGTGTTCAGATTTCTATGGATTCAGAAAGCCAATCATGGCTCATCAAGGAACCCTGAAACCATTTGATCAGAAAACACTGGTGAAGGCTTGCCTTCTCTTCTCGAATAGTGTTCGGAGAGTAACGAGGCAGGCCTGTTAACTATTACAAACCCATCCTGCTCCCGGGACCGCTATTCAACGTTCCTGTCTGACGTATGTGAGTGAAACACTCAACCTTTAGCCACTTTCCTGAATGATGAGAGAGATGGTAGCATCCTGTCTGTCAACATGAACAGCCATGCTGAAGCATTTCCAATTAACCTAAATAACTCAAATTTAATTGCTTCCCACTACAACAAACTAAGAAATTACAAGACCATCAACAACTGAGGTGGTAGCGTGGTGTAGTGTTAGGAGTGAGCACTTTCACCGCAGGGTCCCGGGTTCAATCCCTGGCCTGGCTTGTCAGGGATCTGTTCTGCAGTTGTTGATGGTTTCGCAGTTTCTGGCTTAGTCCGACAGCTGTGCTGCAGTTGTTGATTTTGTTGTGGTGGGAGGGGCGGGGGGGGGGAAGGGTTCATTGGTAAGGTTCGGCACGGCTGCCCTGCAGAGATGACAGACAGGTTGCTACCACCTCTCAGCATTCAAGAAAGTTGCTAAATGCTGAGACTTTCACTCACGTCCGTCGGATGAGGCCGTGAAATGGCGGTCCTGGGAGCAGGATGGGAATGTCATAGTTACACGCCTGCCTCGTTACTCTCTGAACACTCTTCAACAAGAGTAGGCAAGCTATCGCCGGTGTTCATCCATGATCACGCTTCCGGGTTCCTGGATCAGCTTTCTGTAGAGCTTCCTGAACCCGTAGATACTAAACTAAACTACAGCTTTTGACGAGCAAGTATCAAGGCCCGAGTGGAATCTGTAGTGCAAGTGGACACTCGATCCACTGCACCACGCTACCACGCTTTTATAGGGCTACACCACTGTTTTTCTCAAATAACCTTGCATCTCTAACACAATGCAATAGGCTTCTTACACTTATTAAATTAATATGTTCACAATATTTTCCATATTTGACCTCCGTTGACTCCAAATAACCTTGGATCTCCAATAAAACCAATGGGTTTTCAATGGGAAACAACACCAAAATCGCTTAGTTTCACATACCTTATATGAGGGCAACCCACATGCCAAGTATGATCGTTATATACATTTACCTTCGTCGGTCATTGTGTTTACAAGATTTTCAGGGTTTTTTTTTACCTCTTTTTTACGAAAATCAATAGGTTTCTTGGACTCACTGAGGGTAACATACTTGTTAAATTGATAAGATGATCATCTGTGGAGTTAATATTTAGTAAGTACAAGGTTTTCACTGTTTGACCTCTGTCGACCCAAGTGAACTAGAATCTCTATAGAATTTTTTTTTTTGTAGTCGTCACGGAGGACCCACACCCCGAATATGAACTTTGCATTTATGAACTTGTGTTATTAGGTTAACATGTTTACAAGGTTTTCAGTGTTTGACCTCTGTTGACCTCAGATGATCTTGGAAAAGTGCTGGAAACAACATGGGTTTTTGTACTCCATACGAGCAACCTACATTGCCTTTTGTAAATAGAAAATATATTGATACAAAAAAACAATTATTGCTAGTAACACACTTCCATGTGTAAGAGTTAGATGGAGAACTTACGTAGAGATTTATCGACACACGCTTCACCGTCTGAGATGTAACCATCCTCGCACTCACAGAAATAGCTGCCTGGTGAGTTGCTACACTCCATATGTGCCACATCATCGCAGGGGTTTTCCTCGCACTCGTCAATATCTGACAAAGTGAACCAGATTGGAGACATTAGTAAGAATACAAATGAATTAGGTGTCATATTGCATTCTAATTAATTTCAACTTAAGTTGGTAAACATTGCAGGTTTCCTGCATTCTGATAGCTCTGGCAAAAATATTCCCAGTTACAAAATTAAATAGACAGTGGCAGATTGAGGGTGGGGCAACCCCCCGCCCTTGATTCTTGAACTGAATAAAACTTTCCGATTTTACCAAACTATTAGAAGAATTCAAAGACATGAGATCTCAAAATAAACGATGTTTAGATGCAACTTGCAAAGTGGGAACTGTCATTACCGGTGATCTAGGAGGTATTTTTAGCCAAAAATTTGGCTTAGATCAGCGGTTCTGAACCGTCTTCTTGAATTCACCTTCTCGACCAATTCACTCAGCCACATTTACCCCTCGCCTATAATAGCCCAAGAGTTAACACGGTTGCAACAAGTATGCAACAGTGCCAAATCTATTGGCAAAAATGTATTCCTTAACAACTAAGAAATTTACCCAAGGTTAAGAAGTACTGGCTTAAATAGTGTCACAGATTTTGACTTTCAAGATTTGGCTAGCCTACTCAAACCCTCCTCCTCCCTTGGAAAAATCCTGGATCAGCCACTGCATATATAGGTAAGGCTGGACGGTTTTTCAGTTACAGGTTTGACTCGGTCTCGGTTTGACTCGGTTTTCAAGTCCTCTGAAAAAAATGTGAAAAACCGAGTCATCTTAAATTAACCA
>JAODUJ010000473.1:0-12952 GCA_027564615.1 Psolus chitonoides | reverse complement strand
GCCGACCCTACGCTCATTCCAGATTATGGGATATACTTACTCACTCACTTAATACTAACAGAGATTATTTCAATATTATGAGCAATCTGTACATCCCGGTACTAGATCATTCCAAGTTAGCGTCATCAAGTTAGGCAGTGTTTGCCCCACATTGACCGATTGACTGGTCGATACCAAAATCAACTTATTGAGGGATCTACCGGCCAAATATAAGCTCAATCTGTGCACCAATTTAGGTTATTCACAATGTTGTCAGTGTTTGAACCTTGCTGATGTTAGACAACTTTTAAACTACAGCAGATCAAGTTTGCATCATCAAGTTATGAGGACAAAATACGAGGAACCTGTAAGGCCAACTATGAGCTGAATCCACATCAGCATCTTGAAGTTGGACTGTTTTATAAGGTTTTCAGTGTTCGACCCCTGTTGCCCTCTGACCACCAGCAGAATAAACACAAATAATATGCACATTATTCATATCCTTGCAGTCTCACGTGACCATACCCCAGACTCACCAATATCATAGACCATGAAGCTGTTGGAGTAGCACTGGGATCCCTGGTACTCAGAATTATCAGTGTGGCTGTTACCTCCAAACACATACATTTTGTTGCCATGAAGGACAGCCGAGTGGAGAAAGCGCGGCTGACCTGCACTCGGTAAAATGTTCCTATGAGAGAAAAAAAAGTATTTTTTTATCAATATAAATCATGGAAAAAATGACCCAAATGATGTCTGGTTACACAGTAGATGTTACCAAGATGACCATGATATGAAGTTTCCAGCTTTCTAGCTAGCTAGCCTTCTCTTTGGTGTGGCCTATTGCTAAGAGATTGAAGGAGAACTTTTTTGAAGAGATTAGTTGTATAGCAATCAAATTCAAGTACTTTACCAAACAAGAGCCGAGGGCTTCGTGATTCCTTGCCTTTAGATTTAAAACATGATTTTATTGTTTGACCTCCGTTGATCTCAGATGCCCTTTGATCTCAAAAATAAACAACATGGTCCATGTACTAACCATGATGAACACGCATACCAAGTATGCACTGAATTGAAGTTTGCTCTGTCAAATTATGGTGGTTACAAGGTTTTCACTATTTGACCTCCGTTGACCCTTGACCTCAACCAAAAACAATAGGGACCAAGTACTAACTATGATGAACATACATGCCAGGTATGAGCTCAATTGACATTTGCCCCATCACATTACGGTGGTTACAAGGTTTTCAGTGTTTGACCCCTTTTTACCTCAAATGACCTTTGACCTCAACCAAAAACAATTGGGACCATGTACTAACTATGATGAACACATGCCAAGTATGAGCTCATTTGATGTTTACCCTGTCAAGTTCCCGTGGTGACAAAGTTTTAACTATTTGATCTCTGACCTCAACCAAAAACAATTGGGACCATGCACTAAATATAATGAACATACATACCAAGTATGAGCTCAATTAAAATTTGCCCTATCATGTTACGGTGGTAACAAGGTTTTCAGTGTTTGACCCCTGTTGACCTCGAATGACCTCACCCAAAAACAATAGAGACCATGTACGAACTATGACGAACACACATACCAAGTATAACCTCAATTGATGTTTTCCCTATCAAGTTATGGTGGTTACAAAGCTTTAACTATTTGATCCCTGTTGACCTCTGATGACCTTTGACCTCAACCAAAAAGAACAGGGACCATGTACTAACTGTAATGAACACCCATATCAAGTATGAGCTCTATTGAAGTTTGCCCTATCAAGTTACAGTGGTTGCAAAGTTTTGAGTGTTTAACCTTTGTTGACCTCAGATGACCTTTGACCTTAACCAAAAACAATATGGATCATGTACTAACTATGATGAAAACGCACATCCAGTATGAGCTTAATTGAAGTTTGCCTTATCAAGTTATGGTGGTTACAAGGTTTTCAGCATTTGCCCCCTATGTTGACTTCAGACGACTTTTGACCTCAACCAAAAACCATAGGGACCATGTGCTAACTATGATGAACATACATATCAAGAATCAGCTCAATTGAAGTTTGTCTTATCAAGTAATGGTGGTTACCAGGTTTTTTAGGTTTAACCTCTGTTGACCTCAGATGACCTTTGACCTCAACCAAAAAAAATAGGGGCCATGAAGCTACAACAAACACACACACACCAAGTGTGAGCACAATGGAAGTTTGCCCTACTAAGTTATGGCACATACAAGGTTATCACAGTGTTCAACCTCTGTCGACTTCAGATGACCTTTGACCTCTGCCAAAAACAATAGGGATTATCTATTAACCATGATGGACACATGTACCAAGTATGAGCTCAATTGAAGTTTGCTCTATCAAGTTACAGTGTTCACAAGGTTTGTAATGATTGACCTCTGTTGACCTCAGATGACCTTTGACCTCAACCAAAAACAATAGGGGCCATGAAGCTACAACAAACACACACACACCAAGTGTGAGCACAATGGATGTTTGCCCTACTAAGTTATGGCACATACAGGGTTATCACAGTGTTCAACCTCTGTCGACTTCAGATGACCTTTGACCTCTGCCAAAAACAATAGGGATTATCAATTAACCATGATGGACATATGTACCAAGTATGAGCTCAATTGAAATTTGCTCTATCAAGTTACAGTGTTCACAAGGTTTGTAATGATTGACCTCTGTTGACCTCATCTGACATTTGACTTCCACCAAAAACAATAGGGACCATCTACTCACCATAGGTAACCTACCTACCAAGTATGACATGAGTCGGACCTTGCATCATTCACTTATCATGTTTACAAGCAGCGTCACATACACACACACATACATGACTGCAGAGATCCTTTTTTCCAAGGAATCAAAAAGGCCTAAAGACCTTTGTTAGGTATTTGAACATTTGCACTAACAATAACATGCCCATTAAAAAAGTGGCAACACAGAATAAAAAAAACATGGATTTCCGCATTTACGCCGAAGAAGTTCATGCCTGTATGCCTTATTCTCAAGGAGGAATCTCCTCCTCTCCACCCCCTTCTAGCTTCAAAAGACCACATCAAGTCAAAATACACTGAAAAAATCTCCTTCAACTTTACCATTCACAGAGATATCTTCAAGGCCCTGTTGTCTGCGTTGTTCATGACCAGTGTGCGTTTGGGTGATCGGTGTCTGGGTGTTCAGTTCTCTTTCTGTCAGAAGTTCTTTCTTGATGGTGGGAACGTCAGTGTCTTCGATAACCATCACATCATCTTAATGAAAAAGAAGAAAAGTCTAAATAATTACCTAAAACTTTGGGGACCAGTTAATGTTAACTATTTTATCTTATATAACACCCAGGTATATTCTCCTCATTTGATTCGAGGATTGTTGTGTTGAGTAATAACTTGACTGCCCTTCCTCATGGTAACACCTCACAATGTGTAGTATCGTATGTCACTCTACCTATTACACACCTTGCGCAATGCCGAAAGAGTCTAACAGATGTTCTGAAATAATTATTACAGAAAGATGCAATCATTTTGAGATTTTGTGTCACTTCCTCCTGACACCAGAGAAGATTCCCTTCCCTCAAGTTTTCCAAGTCGTATTTCAACTTTCAGTCCTGATTCAAACACCGTTTGTGATAGTCAATCCTAAAATTAATCTTACAAAATATTCACTAAAAAAATTGGCCGCCCTGATCGGATGCTCGGACAAAAATTAATCACAAGGAGAAAACAGCATATTCAGTGATTGTTTTAATTTGAGGCATTTTTTGCGGGCGGAATAGCTAGAAATCATTTCGAGCACCAATCGAGAATAAATCTGGAGGAGGACCCGCACACCCCTGTTGGGAGCTTTGTGCCTTCAGCATTCACAATGTTGGCCTTTGTCCTCCGTCAGTGCTCCTGGACAGGACCAGTTGAGAACCCTGAGTGTACAACCACTTCCATTGACCAGGGGTTTAGAGTACAGTGTATCTAAAATAATCTTAGGAAAGATTTTATTCAATTTTCGAGTTCACTGCAATCACTTGGGATTGCTCGCTCACGTCCTCAATTTGTTTGCCAGTGTAGCCATACAGACAATTGCACATTTTCTTTGTTTTACTTATTCAGATGTTGTCTATTTGGTTGGTTATACTGCATCATATCCCGAAGACGAAAATCTTGACTTGGATCAGGAGGAAGAATATCTTGAGGGCGATTCCTCTGCATGGGAAGCTTATGATGATGGTAAGGGGTACAGTATTATCAGGCATTGACGACACATGAACAGGCATTGGGAGGGTTGTATTACTTTCTCTTGTGAGTTTCACTCACGTCCGTCGGATGGGGACGTTAAATGGTGGTCACAGGAGCAAGATGGGATCATTGTATGGTTACACGCCTGCCTCGTTACCTTCTGAACATCTAGGGGTCATTTGGGTCCAAGGTCTTCTAGTGGTCATTGACATCAAAGTTGTGCCAAACATACATGCTTTGCCAGATTTTATTGAAACTTTGACACAACAATAGATGGGTGATGGGTCAATATTTGGGGTCAACAGTCATCTAGTGGTCATTCTGGGTCATTTCATGAAAGCGGCTAAATTGCTTTCTCTCCTACAGTTTTATAGTACAATGTTGAGGGTTTGTCATAATTTGACTTTAGTAGTGCTCCATTTGGGGTGTTCAGGAATTTGGTTTCAATGGTCATCTTGGGTTCAGTTGGGGTCCAAGGTCTTCTAGTGGTCATCTAGTGACCAGTCACTGGTGGTCGGAGTTGTGCCATGCATACCCACTTTGACGGATTCTGATGAAACTTGAGTTTATGTGTTGCTAAATAGTCATCCAATCAAATTCAAACACTGTTGTCTGATAGAGAAATAACAAGAACAAGTACAACTTGTATAAGCTGGTCCCAGAGAAAGTTGTTCTAAGGAGTTGTATAGTCTGGGGAGCAGTTGTTTCTCCAAGTCATGTTTCATCCTGAGGGGATTCCTAATTCAGCACAGCTAGTTCTGAACTTGATCTGTTTACAATGTTTTTAGTGTTTGACGTCTGTTGACCTCAGATGACATTTGACCTCCCCAAAAAACAATAGGGATCATGTACTCAATATGGGGAACATATAACAAGCACGAACTTGATCCAGCTAGGCATGGTCTTAGCATGTTTACATGGGAAAAGTAGGCTACCAAAAATACCAAAATTTCAAAAAATGTAAATTTTTGACTAAAAATGTGCTCAAACCTCCACTGAAATCAATATGGTCCCTATACCCACTGTTTACATTGTTTTCAGTGTTTGACCTCTATTCACCTCATATGACCTTTGACTTTAAAACAATGGGGATCATGTACTCATTATGGGGAACATATGTGCCAAGTATGAACTTGATCCAACTAGGCATGGTCGACTTAGCGTGTTTACAAGCTAAAGTGATGTAACGGACGAAGGGACATAGTGAGTGATAGAGTGAGTGACCGACCTACAAAGAGGAATATAGGCTTGTTCCCTTTGGGACTAACAAAAATAACTGAGACATCTGACGCTTATTTTGAAAGGTAATGGTTTTTGGTTAAAAATACATAACATATAATGGCTAGGGATTTTGCAAATAAGTGTGTCCGGTAGTTCTTTGATTTTTGATTGCCATTCAGTATCTGTCTACAGTATACTTCTTTTATCCACTTCTTATTTCATCTTAGCTGAATCTCCTGTTCTGCTCAGGTGTGTTGCACTAATTATTACAGTGTGGGTGACATAGATGTTTTCTGCAGCAGTCTATAGCTATGTATATCTTCAGACAAAAGGAAATATAAAACGATGAACATTTTATTACAACCCTGGTGCGATAAAGTAATAAAAATATATCATTAAATGTTTGTACCTCCAATATCTTACAAACACTGTCAGAATGAGAAACTATGAATCTCCACAGCGAGAAATGAAATCTGGCTGGATCGCGGAGGCATTGGGATGTCATTGTCAAGATATAGTTACTGGATGTCAAGTAGAGTAATGCAGCAGAAAGCTAAATATACAGACTGTTTAGTAGAAGAGTATAAATGTACTAATCTTCTAGAATTTCAGAATTCTTTGCTATGTACTTGACAAGTAATTTTCCTTTCTTTAATTTTATGATAGCCTTGAAACAACAAATTCAGGGTGTAGCAATATCTGGCAATCTACATCGCTGACCAAATCTCGATGGCAAACTATTGTTGTCATGCAGAAACCTTACAGACTATTTTGTGGAAGAGTATGGGTGTAGTCTTCTAGAATTTCAGGATTTTGGGCTATGTACGTGACAAGTAATCTGTGCCTTCTTTCTATAGGAAGGCGATGCGAATAAGTGTATACAAATGGTTAATATGGTGTTATAATTGAATTGTATGTATCACGTTTTTGTTATTTGATGTAACTTTGATGATCTTATACCATTGTGTTGAGCCCTCACCTGTCACTACATCTATAGAATATAGCTAATCCTTGCTCTCACACATTTGCCGCCCATAGTTTTGAGAGACTAAACTCTATTTGTGTGGGTTCGTGATTTTTTCCTTGTTACAGTTATCATTACACTTTATCTTAATTAATAACGATGTTTTCGATCAGTGAACTATAACCCCAGTGCCACAACTCTGAACATTTGGGTAAGTGAAATCTATGAGGGATAACTTGGAGAAGTCAATTTATTCAATTAATTGCTATTTCGTTTTGAAATAACATCCAAGTTAACTTACATTCTCATATAAAGCTCAATCAGTAGGACAGATAAGTGTACTTGCAAAGTAGAGGTTAAGGGTGCAGTAATTAAATTATACGTGACACATTCTTGCGGTAATGCTAATCTTACCTTTGATGTTGAAATAACCAAACAATTCATCAGTGTAAGATGTAATTAAGTTGAGTGATCCTGAAAGGCACTTTACTGATACTTTATTGATATTTCTCCTGGGACGATGCCAGTTCACCAACCTACTTGGTTTATTATAACAGCTGTTATTATGACTGTTTTTGATGGCCTGGCTATTATACTAATTCTGTCTCTGTTATTAATATAATAATAATAAACAGAATAACGAAGCGTTTTAGAATTTGACTGTAAGTTAGTTAACTGCATTTATTGTGACGATAATAGTATGCCAACGGTTAAACCAGTTATATTATAGCCGGGTGGCTATTTGGCAAGACTTGAGATAGGCCTATGTAGCTCAGGCTTCCGGTCACTAGCGTAACCAGTGGGAGGGGGGTGAGGGGTAAGCACCCATGACTTTTGGTCAAATAAGGTATTTTATCGGTACATTTGTAGGCAAATGTGTATGCTTGTCAGAACATTTGGCCCGCTCTTCCCCTGACTTTATGGGCACCCAAGCTATACAATGTTGAATCATCCTCAAACTTTGGAGGTAGATTACCCATATTGAGTCAATGTTTCCCATTATTGTTGGTGGAGGTCAAATGTCATCTGATGTCAACAGACGACAAACACTGAAAACTTTGTAACACTATAACTTGATGTGGCAAACTGCAATTGAGTTCATACTTGATATGCGTATTTGTCATAATTTGTGCATGGTCCTTTTGTTTTTGGTGTAGGTCAAACGTCACCAGAGGTCAATATAGAGTAAACACTGAAAACCGCCACCATAACTTGATGTGACAAACTGCAATTGAGCTTGTAAATAGTATGTGTGTTCATCATAGTTAGCACATGATCCCTATTGTTTTTGGTGCAAGTCAAATGTCATATATGAGGTCGACAGGGGTCAGATAGTTGAAACCTTGTAACCGCCATGACTTAACATAGCAAGCATCAGTGGAGCTGATACTTGGCATGTGTATTTATCATAGTGAGTAAATGGTCCCCATTTTTTTGTGGAGGTCAAAGGTCTTCTGAGATCAGCACAGGTCACACACTGAAAACCTTGTAATCACCATAACTTGAGAGGGCAAACTGCAATTGAGTTCATACTTGGTATGCATCATACATAGTTGGTACACGGTCTGTATTATGTTGTTGGGGTTCAACATACGTCAAACACTGACAACCTTGTGAATGAACACCATAACTTGGTAATGTAAACTTCAATTGTTGAGATCATACTTGTTATGTGTTTCAATTCAATTATTCAGGCAAGGAATCACACTGCAGAGTTAGTCTTGTTTTGGTAATCTTAAATGATCATACATCTTACACACACGAGTCAGTCCATTTTAAGTGTGAAATGTTGTGCGTTCAAACAGACGCATGATA
Organism: Psolus chitonoides; assembly: GCA_027564615.1. NCBI lineage: Eukaryota > Metazoa > Echinodermata > Holothuroidea > Dendrochirotida > Psolidae > Psolus > Psolus chitonoides. The sequence continues at coordinate 4,742 of JAODUJ010000473.1, read as the reverse complement.
TTGAATAAGAGCAATCATTAACCTCATGGATTGTACCTCTCTCAAGAGCATTCCAGGTTTTATTTTTTGCATTGATTTCGAGAAAGCATTTGATCAATCGGATTGTAGTTTTGTGTATAAAGCATTATCCTTTTTCAATTTTGGTCAGGATTTTCACAATTGCGTCTCTACATTTTATAATTATGGTTTTGCATGTGTTACCAATATGGGTTTTTCGTCCGTTTTTTCCCCAATCAACAGGGGTGTCCGTCAAGGGTGTCCTCTAAGTCCCTATTTATTCATCGTATGCATTGACATTCTAGCTTTAAAAGCATATACCGATAATGACATAGGTGGTAGCGATATTATTGGTACAGAGGTCAAACTTCCGGATATACTTCATGTAGCCTACCTGAATCTATTCATCACTGAATAACAATATGAATTCTAACCCCAACATTAGAAGGTTAACTTACATGTCTAAACAAAGTTATGGTTCACATTGTTAGAGTTCCCATTGTTAGATTCAGGTGGTCTACATGAAGTATACGCCCAAACTTCTCCAGTATGCAGACGATACCTCTTTCTTCTTAAATGATAATGAGAGGTCACTTCACGCTACTATTCATTTACTTAACATTTTTAAACGAGCCAGTGGCTTGGAAATCAAATATGTGCATCCAGTTTTAGAAAAAAGTATCTGGACGTGTATATTCACGTTAATAGAACCCTATCTTTTGCTCGATTTCTCTTGAATTTTTCATCAAATTATAATCAATTATACTTAGATAAAACCTCCGATGAAAGTAAAATCGTAATTATTGGAAATTTCTGGTGATATGCATGTGACAAATTGTGTTTTGAAACTGCATGGTTTTGTGCATGGGTGCACATCCTAGGGGAGATCCCCCTCACTTTTTGAAACCCATTGACTTTAACATTTTCACACGGTAATTTTTCGCCAATAAGGCTCCTGACTTTTGAACACGGTACTATGCCCATGCCTGTTAGTACCTTTAAAAAGGCTGGTCACCCCGGCTATACGTGAACTCATATTGCCCTGTGACCTTGAATGATATGTTGTTGATAAATTACTGAATATTGTTTTTCATCCAGTGGGAATAGAATGTATTTGTCTTACAGGTGTTTGTGTTTCAGTTGCTCTTATATTGAAGAAATTTAGGTTAGCCTAAGGGATGGGATAATCGAAGCTACAATATCCTGCTCAGTGGGGTTGATATGTATGAACTCCTATCCCCTCTGCCCTTGAGTTTACAATGTTCTCTTAAATTCTTGAACATAGTCATGTTTTCCTAGAGACATGAGTGCCAAACGTGACACAAATAATTGTTTTGATAGTGTCCCTGTGATTACAATGAGTGTTATGTAAACTATATTGCCTATGGGATGGCTAGGGATTAATTTCAAGTTACAGATTGTCTGGGATTGAAATTGTAGAGGGATCGAAGAGTTTTTATGCTAAACACAGACTGCAGTACTTGCTCGGTCTCTGAAACCCCTTTAGAGCATTTTTTCACTTGAACAGAAGTGTATTACATCTTTTGAAATATCAGAAAAATGTACTGGAACATTTTCTAGCTAACTACAATATTGTGTTTGTACATATGTAGAAGATGACCATAGCTATACCCAATACTATGGGCAATTGAGCATAGTTGCCAGTGGTGTTAGGGGAGACTATTCTGTTGACACCCCATAAGAAATAAAAAACAACATATATCTTGATCACCCCAGTGTCCCCAATGTCAGTCCCCCTTCCCACCCAAACAAATTATATAGCTAACTAATATACTGACTACAATATGATGTGTGCACATCCATACACGATGAACATAGCTATTAGCAATATGACTATAGCTGACAGTGGTGTTAGATGAGGCTATTCTGTTGACACCCTATTGGAAATAAAAATACTATCTGATCACCCCAGTGCCCCCAATGTCAGTCTCCCTCCCCACCAGAAAAAAGTATATAGCTGCCTACAATATTATGTGTGTACATTCGTATAAGATAACCATGGCTAGGTTATGAGTATAGCCAGCAGTGGGGTGGGGCACGTACCTTCATGAGAAGTGAAAACAAATGTTATACTACTATGTCAGCATGAAGAAATTATATAGTCTAGGTTATGAGTATTTTGGGTAATAAAATAGTTAAACATGGAATCAATACCAAAGTTAGTATTATTTTTTTTATATCATTAAAGAAAATATATATTTTAGTCAAACATGAAATGTACACCTACATTATTATTTTCCGCTATAAAAATACCAGTCAAACATGAAATCTATACCTATTTTTTGTATAGCTTTTTATAAGAAATTATTCTAGTCAAACATAACATCTACAATCTAATTTTTGTGGCATCAAACCCAAGCAGGAAATCTATATATACTTTTTTTTATTATTACTAGGAAATAATATTCTAGTCAAAAATGTAATGTATACCCAAAATAATATTTTGAACATTCAAACAAGAGTGTAATCAATTTATTTATTTGCCCTCGAGGGGCAGAGATTTTAATAATCCCTGGTGACTCCTTGAATACAATTGTGTTCAGTTCAGTCCCCAAAGCCCAGAGTGCCCTGAAGGAGAGTGGATAGATCATTGACCTTGGACGCTACGATATAAGCCCTACTGAGAATTCTTCTAGATCCCAATCTATGCTGATTGAAAATCTTAAAGGTATTGTACGTATGGTTGTAATACTCAAAATTATGCGATTAGAAATGATGCATTTTGTGATCAATCTTCAAGTGGCACATTGTCTAAATTGTTCGAGCATTTTATATCATTTGGAATCATGCCAATAATGTTTCCTGCAGTCAACATGTTTACGACTTTGGTAGAATTGATTTCTAAGTTAACCACAAACTTACTGAATACATTCTAGTAGCGTCTGACTATGATCTATTCATTTACAATCTTGAAGGAGAATTAAAGTCATAACTTTTGAAAATTAAATAATAATGTCAAATGAGAGACTAACATGTAATGGACATCTTCACCAAATATCATCCAAAGTTCCCAACATTGTTTACTTCCCGAGATATTTCAATTTAAAGTTTATCAAAATCAAGCAGAGCGCTACCATTTTGATGAAGATGTCACCTGCCCCTTGTAATTAAAAAGCTTTTGTTTTTCTCCATAATTTGTTTTCAAGTATTTCTTTGTATGATACACCTCAGTGATTCAACAAAGAAGTGTACATTGGTATGTGCATTCATGGAAATGAATGATTAGGAAAACAAAAAAATACATTAAATTCGTACTGCCAGTGGTTGTGTGACTTAATAATTTGACTTAATCAAGTCAGTTTGCATCACCAAGTAATAGCCCGTACACTTGACAGGTGATTCTAGTGTTATGTCACGTGGTATTCGGTACGTCAAATGTGGTTGTTCTCGGCATTGAACTACACAGTGAACAATCACGAATTGGTATTAATTTCCATATTTTCTTTGACGAAACATAGAAATATAGAATGTATATATAGAATATAGAATTCCTCTGCTCCATTTCAGATGATTTCTCCACCAAAAACCTACGCAAAATATGATTAATTCATCTATTTTGACTAATCATGCGCATGTTCTCCACACTGTTTATATAACACGGTGTGCAATTAGCACTAAGGCGGTACATACGTCTTGTGTCATGCAGAGCTTCACTGTACTGGGCATGACGCCATTCTCTCTAATTTAATTCTGTGGATTGTATTCATCCGAGGCAAAAATGGCAAAACCATTCTCTGAGTTTCAAACACATATAACTCGGGAAGGAAACAATATTTTTGGATAAAATTATGGGAAGATGTTTAGCATGCACTTCTGCTTCGTATTTCATAAAAACCATGCCAGGGTTTAATTCTCTTTCGAAGTCATTTTTGCATTTAGATTAAATGAGTCCGGTGAGTTTGAGTGATGCCATATTGTCGTTCCATCTAATCCAAACAATAATTCGGTTGTGTGATGGAGAATTAGAAATAACCCAGACATTCGGAAAGTAATGCTATTATGAAGAACTGCAGAGCTGCCTATCTTCTCTCCCCAAAATTGTCCGAATTTCACACAATGCAACATTGATACCCTTTTTCTACAGCAATATTTTCTGAAAATGAAGTTATTTTCTGGGATTGTCTGATGATATTAAATGGTCTCAAATAACAACATTTTACTCTCCTCTCGAAGTGCAAAACTCACTGAGCACCTTTGAGTCAGAAATTATGATGAAAAATACTGTAATGTTTGTCATATTTTCAGTAGCTTCACTTTGAGGTAAAATGTTTTGGCATTGGTGTGGTGGTTTGTGAACATACGTCTGGGGCAAAACTTGAAAGTTTATTCCATACTTTTTGGGCATGTATATTTTTTGTTTATTAGGTAATGCATGAATTAATAAAAAAAAAACAGCACTCGGAGAGTGCATATACCTACACCGACCGACATCAATAAGCCTCAGCCCCTCTTGAACGCCCACCACACCCTTCTCTCTCCCACCCGTCCCTTATCAACAGCTAGTACAGCTTTACAGTTACTAGTGTATACATGCAAATTACAATATGGCTAGGCCTATTGCTTACTATGATAATTGGACACTACGAGGGTAGGCTACAACATTGACTCGAACTTGTGTTTTTGTGTGTGCGAAGGAGCCTGCAGAGATTTGTGTGTAAGAATAAAAATCCCTGATGCGTTTCAACCGACCCCAAAACAAAACGATCACTCAGTAACAATAGAAT
>JAODUJ010000362.1:0-12958 GCA_027564615.1 Psolus chitonoides | reverse complement strand
CTACGCGCTATCCTACCATTGAAATAATACGCGCTGATCGACTCACGATCGTGATCGACTCACGATCAGTCACTATACAAGTAGACCTTTGCTTACGGAAGCCATGTTGTTGTGGGGTAGGCCTATTGTGTGTTGTTCAAAATGAGTCATGAACTGACTAGCCAGGATATGCTCAAAGAACTTATCAACTATACTTGTTAAAGAGATGGTACGATAATTTTCATTTGAAATTCGTCAGGAAAGGTACCCGTGTCCAGTGGGGAGGTATGTGAAACAGCTGGGAGGTATGTGAAACTTTCCGTAACACACTGTTTAGTCCTAGGCCTAGCCTACATATACTTGTCATCGGGCTTAGTTTTGCGAAAGGAGGAAGTTGTCATTACGAAGTACGGAACAGATAACTTTACTCTTCAAATAAGAAGTTCGGCAAAGATTCAAGAGAAAGACGACTGCAAATGACCATCACGTTGTAAAACTAAACACTCCTCTGTAAGCTTTTGAACCTCTAAACGGTACAAATTAGGTTAGATTTCTTGAACGTCTTCGCGAGTGACTGTGACTTGTGAGGGCGGTTTACTTTTGGCAAATGGCAATGTTTCCACATTTTCCAAAATGATTTTCTGAAACGTGTTATAAAATTTCCCGAAATCACGTGAAATCCACAGAATTATAAAAAGTAGAATGATGTCATCATACCCAGTACACTGAAGCTCTGCATGATTTGAATTTATTCAGTCACATAAACATATGAATGAAAACATGTACAAAAATATAACTAAGGATAACACAAAAAGCGCATCGCACTTATTTCCATTTTCCATTGTGGTCCTCTGTCATAATGTATCCCCTATTTAAATTAAATTTGAACAACTATATATAGGCCTACTCAAAATAAAGAGCCAAGACCAAACTATGACGTAGTCATAAACACTAGTAATCAAAAGAACTAGAACCCTAGGGTGAGTCCCACCCACCTGAACCCCAACCACCAACACCAAAAACAATGAAAAATATCAATTCACTATTGGTCTCTTAAACGATTCCATAATTCCAACTGTAACCAGTGTTTAAAAACTGTCCTCGACTCAATTTGTCTGATATCTGTTGGTAGACCATTCCAATCATGGACAATACCAGTGTAAAAAACGAGCTCTTCCTATATCCCCGTACTCTTGGAACTACAAAAGAATTAATGATAGACCCATAGGCGTACGGGCTCCAGTCTGCCGAGGGGGGCAAACCAGTTTTGCCCGAAAAATTGAACATTTGCCCGAATTTCTAGAAAGGCTAATTCATCACAAAGTTCCCCTTTAAAGGCCCATCTCCCAGAAAAGTCTCTGAACCACATTTTCATAGACTTTTCTGGGAAATGGGCTCTCAAAAGGGCAAAAATTTGCAATTATTTTGTTTTTAATCATTCCCTCTGCCCGAAAAATGAGGCCGACCGCCAGAAAAATGGCCAATTTCCCATACGCCCACAGGCGTGGGGGGCGGGGGGCTGCAGCCCTCCCAACCAAATGTTTTTGTGAAAATTCAGGCAATATGGGGAGAATTTTTCAGGCACCCGCTGGAAGAAAAAAATTGCGCGCCTAACGCGAGAAAATTTGTGGGGTTATACATTTCGGGTAGGTCGTTTTTTCCGGGCACCTACTGAAAGAAAAACCAATTGCGCGCGGAGTGCGAAAAATTGTGGTTATATTTTTCGGGCAAGTCGTTTTTTCCGGGCACCTACTGAAAGAGAAAAACCAATTGCGCGCGGAGCGCGAAAATTGTTGGTTATATTTTTCGGGCAAGCCGTTACAGCCCCCCCCCCCCCAATCAAATTGGGCTCCTATTCCTATGCGTACGCCCATGGTGCTATAGGTACTGCGCTCGCTGGAAGTGCTGGTTAAGTTGTTGGAATTGAATAGCATACTGGTGTATAGGCCTACAATGCGTAGGTATGTGGGGGGTTCTATATACTTGTCGACTTACTTGTGTTTGTGTTAATCCTAGCGTGGATGCAAGGTCCGCTCTCTCGGGTAATGCTAGGTATTGCGCTCGCTGGAAATGATGGTTAAGTTGTTGTAGTTGAATACTGGTGTAAATCGTGCGTGGTTTGCGTAACTTTTTCACTTTCAGGAGCACGTTGATCCCACCGCGATCGCTACAGGGAAGTGACGTCGAACTCGGTGGTCTTTCATTCGAGGAATCTGCCAACAAAATAGAGACAAAATATACTACTATTTTCCAATAATTGACCATATTTGGAATAAAAAGGAATCCAAGGGACCACAGCTCACCTCAGACCAGTGATTCTCAAACTTTTCAGGCGCCATTGTATTGCCAAATAGAGAGGCAGTCGAGGGTCGCATTCCAAAAACCTTGAGGAATTAATATCAGGGAGGAATTTCCGCTTTGGTGGTAATTGGGAGAGGGATCTAAGGGGGTTGTCCTCATATTTACAAAGGCATGTATATGCAAACTGATGGGCACATTTGATGCTAAAGAAATCCAAATTTCATGAGAAAAAACTAAGAATTATATAGGCCTAAATATGATTTTTTTTAAACGTAAAATCAGTTCAGGGGCCGCACCGAGAGGGCTCCGTCGAGGGCCGCAAGAATCACTGCCTTAGACCACCAACGGAGTGAAGGGGCTTATTACCAGTCCGAATTTACATCGGAGATTTTTATTAAATACACCGAAAATCAAATAGGGTGGCAAATTATATTTATTTGAATTATAGTAGACCATCCCCTCCCCATGCAAACTGTCATTTGCACCGGCCTATCCTCGTTCAGCAACCAGTTTCTTAGATATTGTGATATACAAGGGCCAGTGCACTTGGATAGCATACTAAATTACATGTTATCGAATGGTACAACCTTAATTTACAAGCCAGTAGTGTGGGGGTACTCAATCAATTCTGTCAGCACTTTCCTATACTAGTGATAACATGATTATGAAAATGATAAGATCGACCCATAAGATTTGCTCGTCAGGTCTCGAATGTTAATTTGATGTTAATTAATAAGGTCAAACCCTGAAGATACTGTAGCCTATTGCATTGCAGACCTACTTAGTTGGTCCTTTTCCTTTTCTCTCGCAGTAAATCTGTGAATAGTACTGATCAGTTTAACTGATGTTAGGTATGGCAATTTGACCAATACGAGATTATTCCTCATAGGATGTAAAATTATCATGTATAGGTTGAGAGAAATGGATCTAGTAAGAAGTGTTGGAAAACTGTGTTGAGGTCGAGGTTCACCATAACGTTAACCCTTTACCCACGGAGGCCGAATTTATGCATTTGTACGAGAAAAAACTAGTGCGCGTAGAAACAGCCATGCAGTCCTGTAACACGAAGTATATTAGACAAGAGACAACCTGCCTTAAGATAGAGAACGTTCATTTGTGCTGTACCGCACTGATGAATGCATACCTTCGCTTCTCTCTATTATTAACTTCTCTCTAACTAGGAAAAACCGTAGCGCCTATAGAATTTGGTTACGGCGTAGCCTTCTCACGTTATGGCAGTGGCGACAAGTAAATAGCGTCTGGTGCGAAACGCAACTGGCGGCATCGCTTTTGTCTCAACATTCCGACAGTTACGGAGATCAAATAGGCTACTGAAAATTATTTGTAAACATGACAGTTTTAGAGGCAAGATTTCACTTCAGTTTGGGGCAAATGTGGAATAATGCACTTGGATTCTTCTGTTGTAAACATATGACTATTGGATGGACGGCAACAATTTTGATTATTTTTATAAGTGATAACAGAGATATCGCGATTATTTTATGCAGTCCAGAAAGAATTACGCCTATAAGCGGCGCGCAACTACTGCACAACCACGGTGACGCAATGTATCTGCTGTAGCAAAAGATAGTTAAGGTAAACCCATCGTTTTGTTTTGACAAGGAAACCAAAAAGGCAGGGCAACACAATAGATTTGTTGAACGTCCTTGCCAGTCGGACAGGCCAGCTTTGATTACAGCGTTGCCAATTCGTGCCAAATATCAAGATCCTGAAAAATAAGACCGGTGTTGATACGGTTTCCGGAAATCTGCATTTAGGGTTCAGATGTTGAATAGATCGCAAAAATGTGAGCTAGTTATTTCATCAAAGTTAAAACCGAAATGGTGCAAAAATTGACACAACATAAAAAGGGAGACAAGTGATTTCAAGGTAAATCAAGCATGTATATAACAAACAGGACATTCCTTTGACTGGAACAGTAAACTAAAGATGTCATAAAAAAGAAGAAAGAAATATGGTGAAGCTCTGTCACCAAACTAGGAATTAAATGAGGCAGAACTATACCAATCAGTGGTTTGTTTTATGAAATTGAACCCGAGCCACGACCGCAAAAAGTACAGGCAGCATATAAGCTATTGAAGAAAGAGGAAAGCATGTTCTCAAAGCAATGTACCACATCGCTTGACTATTTGTTAATGTTCCATGTGGCCGGGTAACAGGGAGAAACAGATTTTTTTCCCTCATAGGCTACGAAATTAAAGAAAAGCAGCAACTAACTACATGATAACAGACTTAACGCCTCGGCCAGTAACAATCTACAACAGACTGAAAGACAAAATAGAAACCGAGTTGCAGAAAAACACCCCAGTTTCAGGAAAATAATAGAAGTAGGCCTACAGGCCTATAGCTATGAGTCTTTCGACAGATAAAAACACTGGTGATTTTTCTATTAACTGCAGCAAAGCTTTCAACATTTTAAGTAATGTATACAGATGCTTGAAACACTACGAAAGATAGGTTTCCCGAAACACCTGATTGCCCTATTACCGGCATTATATCCCGATCAATGTAACGGAGAGTGCAGCAACATAACAGGAAAGGAGTATAATAGCCTAACCCCAAAGATGCATATTCTCGCCATCTTTGTTCTCGATATACAATGAAGATTTTATGTGAGAATCAGAAATCGAGAAACATGGAGTCCAAGTTGGAGGCAGGGGAATGTCAAATCTTCGATATACAGATGACACCGCGAAACACTGTGGCATATAGTCCAAAGGATATTAAAATTCGGATTGAAACTGAAAAAACTAATGTCGGACTGTAAGTAACTTGGTAATCCCACACCACTAGTGAAGAACTTTATGGTGATATGCTCCCAAACTCTGAAAGATGAAGTGACTAGACCTGCCTAGAAGAATGCGGCTTGCCGGTCATTGTGCTCGTAGAGAAAATGATGCTACATCCAAGGTCCTACCATGGCAAACTTTGCATGGGAAACGGTCCATGGGTTATTCTAGTAAGAATTGTGTTCAAAAACCAATGGAGGATATATATCGCCCTTGATGTTGTTGATATTAATGTGGAAATGCATGAAGGGCAGACTGCTCCGGAAAACCATCGTTGTGAGTCGTCTGTAAAAACTTGCCATACCACGGAGTAAAGTAACAGGAAATTGACAAAGATGAGAATCTGTATAAGCCTACTTATGATCAATCAGGACAGAAGAGGAAAACCGCACAATGGATATCAAAACTAGAATTTCAATGACAAAGCAGGAAATGATGGACATGACATAGCCCATACGACTGGAAAGACAACGCAGCTGGTCAAGGTCTTGATTGGGCCACTCTGCCAGTTGAAACATGGCTCTGAACTTCTGAAGCTTGGACCATGGAGAAATCAGATGAACAAAAAATCCCTTCTGGAGAATTATAGCTCTGTCGAAGAATGATCCATGTACGTAAATGCAAGCATTTACGAGGTATGAAGAACTCAACGAGAGACCGGGGCTACTGGCACAAGCGGCAAAGAACAAATTATCATACCTCGGCCACACTTGCAGAGATAACGGTTGCTAAATAGTAAAGACATCAATGCTAGTACCAAAGAAAGATACTGGATGGAGGGGAAAACCACAAACTAACTATACCTGAGCAACATTTGGGATTGGACGGGGGAGAAAAAAAACATGATTAAAACAACTGACGGAACAAGAGTGGCCAACCTTTAGTTGGGGAATTGTTCGGTCATAGCTGAGCATCATTTGTGACGAAAGCTTAGGATGACGATGATAAAGTTCCTTTTTGGAAACAGTTTTTCATATTTCGTATTTTTCTGACCTGTTGGTATCTTGAACATAACTGGTATAAGCTGGTCCCAGATCAATTTGATCTAAGGGGTTGTGAAGTCTGGGGAGAAGTTGTCATCTCTACGAGTTGATACGTTGACTTTTTATTTATTAATTAGTTCAATGTTTTTCAAAACGGGAACAGCACAAACGTCGGTATTGATCATGTGACATTTCTTAGAGTGGCAACACTGCCCGTTTTTCCGTTCTGTTTCAGATATTGTGTCCTATTCACATAACACAGTTACTTGTTATGGAAGTCTGAACAATAACGGCATTGACTCCTGAGTCCTATACAGATTCCACCTAACCTTATCAAAACGAAATAAAGAAATCGTGGACACGGTTGGGGAACTTTCCACAATTTCCAATAGCCACGAACGGTTCCGAATATTGTGACCATTTTTCTGTCGTTTTATGGTATAGAATCGCCGATATAGGGTATTGTACAAGAATAAAAGTATATAACCTTGCCTGTTTTGCACTACAAAAAGAAACTTAACATAAAACGCCGACTTTGTTGTTGCCTTTTAGCTTAATGGATAACCTTGAGTTGTGGTTTAATTCGCTGCTAAGTTTGGTTTTGGTAAATAGGTAAAGTTGACTTCAACAAACTGGATTACAAGTGATTAAGTTGATATAGGGCCTATTCAATGGAATCGGAGTGTTGATTATTTGCTGTATGAATACGTGATTAATTAAAATGTGTAATATTCTTCCGCATCATATGACATCACTGAACATTAGTCATGTAGCATATAACTAATGTTATCCTCAATTGAAAGTCCGATTTGGAGTAAGATACCTACTTAACGAAACAAACTTATTTGTTGGCATCGGGGACGTAGTGGTGACGTTCTAACAGGGGCTCTCTGGAATGTAGTGGGAGTGTGTGTGAATATGCGTCGCCACGGGGGCGGGGAGGGGGAGGCGGCACTTTCGGTCAAAAAACTTGTATGTCATGTATATAATTCCTTCTTGTTTTTCGAAATAACATAACATAACTAGGCCTAGATCTTTAACGTTTTCGCCGATTTGGCTAGAGTTCCATAACAGCTACATTTAACACTTATTATTTTAACCTGTCACTGACGTATATGGTAATCTCCATACCATATATGGTATGAATATGACCATATATGTAAACTGACAGTGAAACCGACATTATGCTAAAACGTGACCCTGACCCTGTGTATGCTACATCGTGCTGTCGGCATACACTGCTGCATTGGTTATACCATAATTATATGTTGCTGTCTGGGCCAAAGAACAGGATAAAGTTACTGTCATTGATATTTCAGTGTTCCACTACGTTTGCTTATCCTGGTATCATTTCACTTAACCTAATTCCTGCCAAGAGTGTAAATTTTACACGGTCGGACACCATTTAAAAACAAGAGCACCAATGGTGCAGTAGCTCAAACGCTGAAAGATATTTTAATTTAGATGTTTGTCATTAACAATATCAGATATAATAATCATAGCCACGAAAGCAAACAAAGCTGCATATATTCCACATTTTGAAAGTTGAAGTTGGACGATTGAAGCTATAGGTAAGAATAAGAGTGGCTTACCCGACTTGGGTGGAATTAGGGTCAATGGTTCTGTAAGTTTGTGCATTGTATGGGAAATTATGCAACTAGATGTAGGCCTACAATGAAATGGTGAGTATGGTTGAGCGATGCAAATTTTCTGAACACCCTGTACGAAGCACTACCCAAGTATAATTATGACGAACCCTCGACACTGTACCATATTGAATCTGTAGGAGGAAAAGCATTTTCAGTGTTTTCATAAAATGACCCCAAATGACCACTAGATGACCATTGACCCCAAATCTCTGACCATCACTGATGGCCATTACCCAACTATAATTATGATAAACCTTCAACACTGTACCATATTAAATCTGTAGGAGAAGAAGCATTTTGAGTGTTTTCATCAAATGACCACTATATGACCGTTGACCCCAAATCTCTGACCACCACTGATGACCCTTCGCCCATCCATCATTGTGTCCAAGTTTCATCAAAATCTGTCACAGCGTGTATGCATGGCACAACTTTGACCCTGAATGACCACTAGAAGACCTTGGACCCCAATGACCACCAGATGCCCATTGACCTCAAATTCTTGAACACCCCAAATGAATCACTACCCAAGTCTTATTATGTCAAACCCTCAACACAAAATTGTATGAGAAGCATTTTAGCCATTTTCATAAATTGATCCCAAATGACCACTAGATGACCATTGACCTCAAATTCTTGAACAGCACTGATGACCCATCACCAAATTTCGTTAAAATCTGTTAAAGCGTGTAGTGTTTTCATAAAATGACCACAAATGACCACTGGATGACCGTTGACCCCAAATCTCTGACCACCACTGATGACCCACCACCCATCCATCATTGTGTCCAACTTTCATCAAAATCTGTCAAAGCATGTATGCATGGCACAACTTTGACCCTCATTGACCACTAGATGACCTTGGACCACAAATGACCCCTAAATGACCATTTACCCCAAATTTCTGAACACCCCAAATGAAGCACTACCCAAGTCTAATTATGACCAACCCCCAACATTGTACCATAAAAACTAGTAGAAGCATTTTAGCTGTTTTCATGAAAATTTGATGAAATGACCCTAGATGAGCGTTGACCTCAAATTCCTGAACACCCCGAACGGAGCACTACCCATAAAAACTGTAGGAGAAAAAGCATTTTAGCCATTTTCATAAAATGACCGTTGACCTAAAATTCCTGAACACCCCAAATGGAGCACTACCAAAGTCTAAATATGACGAACTCTCAACATTGTACCATAAAAATTGTAGGAGAAGCATTTTGGCCGTTTTCATAAAATGACCCCAAAATGACCGTTGGTGTAAAATTCCTGAACAACTCAAATGAAGCACTACCCAAGTCTAATTATGACAAACCCTCAACATTTTACCATTGAAACTGTAGGAGAAGCATTTTAGCGTTTTCATAAAATGACCCCTAGATGACGTAACATTCCTGGACACCCCGAATGGAGCACTACCCAAGTCTAATTATGACAAACCCTCAACGTTTTACCATAAAAACTGTAGGAGAAGAAGCATTTTAACGTTTTCATAAAATGACTCTAAATGACCCCTAGACGACCGTTGGCCTAAAATTCCTGAACACCCCCAATGAAGCACTACCCAAGTCTAATTATGACAAACCCTCAACATTGTGCCATAAAAATTGTAGAAGCATTTTGGCCGTTTACCTCAAATTCCTGAACACCCCCAATGAAGCACTACCCAAGTCTAATTATGACAAACCCTCAACATTGTGCCATAAAATGACCCCTAGATGACCGTTGACCTCAAGTTCCTGAACACCTGGAAGGAAGCACTACCCAAGTATAATTATAACAAACTCTCGACACTGTACCATTAAATGACCCCAACTGACCACTAGATGACCGTTGACCCCAAATCTCTGACCACCACTGATGACCCATCACTCTATGGTCAATGTGTCCAAGTTTCATCAAAATCCATTGAGGCATATGTGCTACAGAAAAAAGAATGGACTTTCATATGAGTTTTTGGAGGGGTGTCACTGTGGAGGAACATGGCGTGACCTTGGGGTTGAAATTTGGGCTAGAAGTGGGGTCCTGGTTCCAAAAAATATAGCTGCTTCATTTTCATTTGTATACTCCCTAACTTGGTTTATCATTGCTAAACATATTATGGAAGACATTCCGAGCACAGCAAGCCGTCTAATGGCCTAAAAAATTTGGCCAAAATTGACCGAAAATTTACCATTTTGGGCCTGAAAGCTCTCAACCGTTGGAAAATCCTAGATCATGGAAATTACACCCCACCATACTCAAATATATATAATTTGTAGCTATTGCAAAGTTTGAACAACTTCATTACCGATGGCTAGTTTGAATTCCATTTGAGTGGGTGTCGAGATTTTCTGCTAATTCCGCTTCAGCACACTGAGTCAATGGGAATTTGACCTCGGCATGACCTTGAAATTATATCTTGTACCAGTCGGCCAAAATTGGTTCTTATTTCATATTTTCAGACATAATCACACCCCTACAGTTGTAGGGGATACCTGTGGGGCTATTTGGGTGTAATTTAGGCTGAACAAAAACTCATATTGTTATTAGTATAATACAAAATTTTGCAGAACTGGGCCATGAAGTGTATGAAATTTGTGAAGTGTGTGAAATTTGGGCATATTTTTGAAAGATGGAAATTGGCCTACAATTTCCCTTTCTAGGCTTTCCGAATTCCATAACAGCATTTTTTCAATTCCTTCCAAATTATCTTATGATTTTTTATATAGGAAAAAGCCCATTGCTCAAAATAGGCTGGTAGGTAAAGGGTTGGAATGGTATCCTGTGGAGTTATGGGTGCTAAGATGCAAAAAATGTGCTTATTGTCTCTTAAATATATTGTCCTTGCAATTCAGTTCAAGTTCAGACAAAATTGTGAAATTTGGAAGAAAAGAAATAACACTTAATGTATAAGAAATATCATTTTTGTTTTTTATTCATTTGATTCTCTATTTGAAAATTTAATGGAACATGTGGCACCATTTGTGTTGTCATGTGACTAAAATGATGAATGATAAGCATGCCTGTATATCAACATGGATGGTAGTAGATATATGTCCCTCTTTTGTGCCAAGGATGACTGTTCTCGTCGCAGACAATGGAGGGTATCTACAGTGTGACACAGATGACGGGCGCTGCTTTTGTGTGTACATCTCAGCAATTACACAACATCTGTCATGGTTCAGTGCATCTGCAAGTAGTGCAGTACAAGCCCCCAATGTCAAGATATCCAGTTTATCAACCCTCTCTGGGCTACAGATGACTATTCTTGTCACAGACAATGGAGGGTATCTACAGTGTGACACAGATGCCGGGCGCTGCTTTTGTGTATACATCCCAGCAATTACATAACAGCTGCCATGGTTCAGTGCATCTGCAAGTAGTGCAGTACAAGCCCCTATTAATGTCAAGATATCCAGTTTATTACCCCTCTATGGGCTAAAGATGACTATTCTCGTCGCAGGCAATGGAGGTTATCTACAGTGGGACACAGGTGGCGGGCGGTGATTCTGCGTGTACATTCCAGTAGTTACAGAACCATCTGTCATGGTTCAGTGCATCTGACAAGCACCT
The DNA here is from genome assembly GCA_027564615.1 of Psolus chitonoides. Taxonomy (NCBI): domain Eukaryota; kingdom Metazoa; phylum Echinodermata; class Holothuroidea; order Dendrochirotida; family Psolidae; genus Psolus; species Psolus chitonoides. Next base: position 1,681 of record JAODUJ010000362.1, on the reverse strand, counting down.
AATGTCAAAATATCCAGTTTATTGTCTCGCCTGAACTATGTATGTTCAGGTAGAGACTTAGCGATCACTATGGCGTGTGTCAGTCTGTGCACTTTGCTATGGTAACAGAATTTGGCAGGGAGTAGGAAAGGCACAAGTTCTCGAAAAACCTCATTTGCATATTGAGCCCATTAAGCTTGTGAACAGCATATCTTCTGAACCATAGGTACTATGATGATGTCATTTGATGGGGGGTATGGAGGGCACGAGTTTACAATATTATACTTAATTAGCAGAATTTGCATATCGAGCCCATTTAAGCTTGTGAACAGCATATCTTCTGAATCATAGGTACTATGATGATGTAATTTGGTACATATATAGTAAACATTTATTGATGACAATTTGAGGTCATCAGGGGTCAAATTACTCAACATTGTTGGATTTATATTAAACTTGTTCCAGGAGGTGAACATTTATCATTGACAATTTTGGAGGTCATCAGAGGTCACATTAATAAACATTGATGGATTTAAATGAAACTTGGTACATATAAGTAAACATTTAGTGCTTCAAGTTTTGATGGTCATCATGGGTCATTTGAAGGCAAATTACTCAACCTTATTGGATAACTTTTTACATATAGTAAACATCTAGTGGTGAACATTTTGAAGGTCCTTCGGAGTCCTCATGGGTAAAATTATTCAACTTTGTTGGACTTACATGAAACTTGGTACATATAGTAATTATTTAGTTGCAATGTTTTTTTTAAGATGACCAAATCGTAGCATTTCCATGTTCCAGGTGAACAGGGGAGACTAGAGGTTCGAGAACCTGTTCATTAATCCTCTCTGTGCTAAGGATGACTATGTTCGTCAGGGACAATGGAGGGTATCTACAGTGGGACACAGGTGGCTGGTGGTGCTTTTGTGTGTACCTAACATATGTCATGGTTCAGTGCATCTGGCAAGCAGTGCAGTACAACAAGCCCCGGATGTCAAGATATCCAGTTAATCAATCCTCTCTGTGCTAAATATGATTATTTTCGTCAGAGACAATGGAGGGTATCTGTGGTGGGCAGTGCTTTTGTGTTTATTCCAGCAGTTAATTTGACCCCCTCCTATATTGTTCAAAGGGTATTTGACTGCCTGCTACATTGTCAAAGGGTGATTTGTTGTGTATTTGACAAATTGAAATATATGGGTAAAGGGTTTTTGACCCTTTCATCTGCAATTACAGTACGTATTTCAGTTTCAGTACCTCAAAAACGCACTTACAAAAGCCCTGTTTTCATGGTACAGTGCATCTGGTACATCTACAAACAGCAGGGTTAGCAGCACAGTGACGAGCCCTCAGCCCTGCAGGGACTAGTACAGATATGTCTGCGGTCTGGACTTTTTAGGTCAATTCTCGCTTTCAGTACTTCACTCAATAATCCTAATAATCACAGGGAGTTCCAGAATACCCAACGCAGCAGTCATCGATATTGTATTACTCATTATCAATAAAATGGTCGTACTTAATTTACCCATTGAATATCGCACAGAAAAGCAATATTTTCCGTGTATATTTTTGATTCCTTGCCGAAGGTGAAAGGAATCTATGCGGTCACGATGGCGTGCGTATGTGTGTGTGTGTGTCCGTAACGCCCCTTGTAAACACGATAACTGGAGAATGCAAATGTCTACAATGTTCATACTTG
>JAODUJ010000251.1:1662-12959 GCA_027564615.1 Psolus chitonoides | reverse complement strand
TGACTTTGTGTGTAAATCCAAAATGGCGCAGACACGATCTGGGCATGTCGCAATAATTGCTCATAACTTTCCCAATGATGGCACTATACCCCTACAAAAAATACCAGGTGAACAGAGATGTTGTTGGACATATTTTGAGCTACAAATCAGAGGCCTAGGGTATTGCCTTTGGAAATTATGAATTTTCAAACTAGACCCCCAAAATGGTGTCAAAACGGTGTCAAAATGGCGACAAATCGGTGTTTTTCGACTTCTTGTTATAATAACTTCCCAACCCCGAAAGGTATAGAGCTGTAACTCCGGAAATCACTCGAGGAGACGCTGGTAGGTAAAGAGACAGGATATATTCGTATATCTCTCAAACAACCCCGAATTACCTACTGACATAATGGATCATGTGAAGGGACATTACCTTTACAATTCAAGCCATTACTACACTACTTTCACGTTCGGATATATTTGATATGGCCATAAGTGTAATGTCGGCCTAATGTATGAATATATCACATGTCGCCCTAAGGTAGGATTAGTTATATTTATTCAGTGAAATGTCATTTGTATAGTAACCAATAAACTTCATTGGGCTGAGAAAGTTGGGTTTCTGTGGTAAAAATGTAAATTCTTTCCACAGAGTTCGGTTTGTATATACCAAAGAACGGTGGCGTGGGGTTTTGCCACAACTGCAACGATTCAAAGTTAATAACTGTAAAATTCCCAAGCGGTAATTGTTGAATTGATGAAGTACAAAAGGCATTTATTATTTAAAACAATATCCCGATCTAATATTATTAACTGCATCAGACGGTCATACTTCACTGCCTATGAAAACTTGTTCACAGCTGAGACATTGGTGAATACAAAAGTCGAATACATTTGGTTTTAAAAATCGTCCGTTGCATGACCGAAGAGTATTACTTTGGAAGCGATTAAATCTCCCGTTGGGTTTGTGGTAATAATGTTAACTCGTATGATGAAGGGCAGTGACGTAGGAAGGTGTTCAGACATGAGGTTCCTATCTCCAAACATCGCGGCGAAAATGTCAAATGCAACGATTTATTTTACACACATTTTTTTATGATTACTTCACCGATAGGCTAATGCAAATTTTGGTTACTATACACCTACCCTGAAAGAGTTCAGTGAGTTTGTATTTCAGCCAAGGAGAGACGAGTATAGTGTTTCATTTTATTGGAAAATCTCAAAAATAACTTACTCACTTTCAAAAATGTTCCTTCATGGAGAAGTTGTGAATGTTGTATTGCTTGAAATTTGGGCAAATTACATTACCAGAGGCCTGTGCTATTATAAATTCTCTATCACACAATAGTATTATTGTTTGGATTAGATGGGTTGACAAACTTACTGAGCTCCTTTCAGTGGTCAGGGAGACAAAGGGGCATACACAGCACGACACAAATGGCTGGCGCTGCTATTGTTCGTGTATTTTAGCAGTTACGTAATAGCCCTCTCGGCTCAGTGCCCCCGGGACGTGGTAGGAAAAGTCTGGTAACTGCACAGCTCCTTCTGGCTTGTTGCAAAAATTGCAACCTTGGATAGGTAATGGTTTAAAAACCAGACGCTCGAGGAACAAGAACATTAACCTAAAGTCAAATCCAAATAACTACGTGACATTTAAACATAGCCTACTGATTTGTAAATCGTATGCAGCAGTATACTTGTATATTTGTATATACTTGTATATATGTGTAATGGTTTTACTGGGAACACACATTAGGCATGAAAATGTTACATCTTTCAAATGTCATCTACTAATTTTGTAATCCTATTTTTTTTTACAATCCAAAAGTATTCTGGTTTACACCTGCGAGGCGTACTAGCACTTTGATTACACCCACCCCCGTCATAAAAGTTACATAAGTTACATAACTCTTGCGACATTTGTTATGCCCAAACCATACTCCGAAGTAATTCTGGCTACCAGTCATTTGAGAACCTAGTCTGCGGTTTAAACTTACAACAGATGACATCCTTTCGAATTTGAGCACAACATTTTGTTTGAATACTTCACTCAATATTGTTCTTACAATATATGCGATTGATTCGCCTCAAAGCTCAAAGTTAGTTTTACCGCTTCTGTTCTATGAAAGAAGCATCAAATAGACATATGAGATCGCCTTTCTGTCATTTCGACTATTTTTGTATATTCACCTTTTTGATTGAAATATGTGAGAATTTTTTTCCCCGCAAGCCGAAATGATTTTTCTCAAAAGTAAGTCCCCAGAAAGGGAAATTGTGAAAGGTTTGTATGAAACACGATTCCGACAATGATTACTTGTCCGGAAGTTGTAAGAGGCAAGATTAGCTCATGCGAAGATTGCGGAGGGTGCCGTAAAGGGAGACAAGAATTTTAGATATATGTTGAGTTCATGCACTCACTGAAGCGATTTTTGTCTCACTAACTTTGGATTTTTGCTATGGATCATCTGTTGATCAGATATTGATCGATCAGAGCGTGACTTACTTGTCTGCACGTCGAAATATTGCCGACAATCTGGTTGGATCTTGAATCATATACTCCAGAATTAAACCATCATGTTTGTACAAGCTGACAATGAGTCGTGTGCTGTGCCGACGTGCAAAGTGTCCAACGAAAACAGCCAAGGTGCAAGTAAAAACAGAGAAGTTAGAAGTGGATATGTCCAGCAGCTGACTACGGGCTTCCAATGGCTGACAATGCCAGATGCTGGAACCGGTGGGCAGATGGAGCAGTTACAACAACAGTATGTAGGCAACATATTCCAAACGATAATGGTGCGCACGAAGCGAGCAATTTATTCATGTTTACCATAGATCACCAATGATATGCTAAATCGTTTTGCGTATTCTGCGTCTCAGTTAAATGAGTATTCTTCTGGTATGGGATTGATATATGAGAGCCACTGACTAGCCATTGGCAAAAAAGCAGGAACATGGCTGACAATGGTGTCTTAGTTGTTGGGGTTTACGTCGTGTTATCCAAAATCAGTGGTTGATTCCCGTCCACGTTTTGTCCTTATGCAAGGCACTCAATTACCTCTGTTCTCAGAGTCGGAAGCTCTAATCACTGGAACATCACTGGAAGTTGGAACATAAAATTACCTAACAATATAAACATCTCTCACCTTATAGCCTACTGCCCAGCAGATAACAGAGATTTGATGTTCACAGTTTTGTTAATAAGGTCTACTGATCGATTACTGACTGTCGATGATTGATCAGGTCATTTACTGACAACAAATCACCGACAATAGCCTGACTAGATCATCAGCATGCCCGATAATGTTAGATCTTGACCTTCCTTTGTAATGTATAGGAGGGGTGTCAGGTTACATAAATAATGTCTTGATCAGATATTGGTTGACCAGAAACACTGGTTGACCATTAGCCATAATCTTGCTAAGCTGGGAAACCTGACTGGTGGTGACCGTGTATTCCCTATTCTCATCAAGCCTCTGCAAGTGATAATTACTGACCGTGACTACGTTCCTGTGTAGTAGCTAATATAAATGGACCTGTTATTCGAAGCCGCTGACTGACTGAGCAAGATAGATAACGATCAAGCTTATCCTAACCTCTTAGAACCCGGGTACGTTCAGTGAGTCGCGTTTTACAGCATATCAAGTAACAATACCACCTCCTATAGAGTTGTTGTTCAGATCAGCTGACTAACCGCTGATATCACTCAGACTCAAAGCGGAAGTATGACCAATAATGCCCAGGCACGTCGGAACCACTTGACTGGTAGTCTTTTTTCTTGATATTTTACAAAACAGAACAACGATTGAATAAATTTGCATGCATCCTTGACCGACTGTGGTAGAAATAGAATGGATTTACATACACCCTTGACCGTATTTTCTACAACTGAAGCCTTTCTTTATCTACTATCAATGATTCTGGGCTAGATGCTCATATTACACCACTGCAGCGTCAATATCTTATTTAGTTTGCAATACACTAAAGCCTCCACTAAGGCATGAGAGAGGACTGTCGCGTAGTTGCCTTCATTCGATGCATTGATGGGAAATTCTTTGGTGGTCTGTAAAATTGTAAAGCAATAACTTTAATCTAACATATACACATTCGTAAATAACATTGTACTTTTTCCTTCCAATGGTAATTATTCTGTTTATATCAGCGAATAAACATTTACAACAGTAAAGAAGAACTATATCATGAATTATCTGAGGCTAATTAGACTCGCGATCCGTTCCTTTCCAAAATAATTAGGCTACACCGAAATCGAATTAGCAGCGATGCGTGATATTAAAGTTCAACACAAACTCAGCATGAATCGGACTGATATGGCTATTGTTGTATAAAGAAATGTCAAATGTTTACATTACCAAAATTGTGTTGTTATTAGAGTTACATATACAACAGAGGATGTTTACCTCTGTAATTTGTTTTTCGATCACGCGGGAACACGATTTCCATAAAGCAAGATGTCACTCGTAAATGTCAGTAACAACTGCTGAATATACAAGATACACTTGGCTGGGTTATCTAAATTGTCATGGACCACAGTTGGCTTAGAGATAGCCTACGTGACGTGAATCAAATGAAACATTATACCAACCAGACTAACAAAGCCTTTGTGGTTGCGAAAAGGTTGCAAAAACTAAGAGAAATCATTCGTCCAATGATGGGTAAAATGAACCGCGAATTTAAAGACTTGGGCCTTTTGATCACCCGAAAGTGTCAAATCCAGGCTTCTAGTGGTTAAAAAAAAACAAAATATTCTGACGTCAGCCCCTTGCATGGTGGGGATGTAATCATTTGTGATACTCCAAATTTTCAGATATTTTGGGTTGGAATGTATTTAACTATGTACTACAAAAAACATACCAGGCTGCCAGAATCGAACCGCGGCAAACTTTCTGGTTAATATACGGAAACCTCTACCAATTGAACCTATATATGAAACAGTAGTGAAATTTAGAATTCTTGGTCCTGTTTGACTGTTGCGATCACTATGTTAGTAACCACCCCTACTATGTGAGCTACGTTGGCTTTAATTTGCCAAAATGACACATTCCTACCTCTGACTGCCAAGGTATATATAGCCTATATATGACATACATACCATAAATATGTCTGTACTCAGTGGCCCCTTATTATTACATTAGATGGACGCCTACGTCACTGTATAGAAGGTCCGATATAGCTTGGATCTCTTGTTTAATCTCTTGGTTTAATAACGAACAGTAGGCCTACAGGCACATTTGTGAAACATGAAATCATCCAAAACCACCCACAATCACCCAAATCAACCAAAATTCTCCAAGATTAAAAAAAACACATAAAATCAGTCAGAACCAGCCAAAATCACCCTGATGATGGCTGATTTGGGTGATCTTGGCTGATTTTGGGTGATTTCACTCGACCGGAGAGGCTTCTATAGTAGGTAACATACAAATAACCCTACTTACAGGTACTAACAGAAGAGTGTAGCTCTTCCCCCTACTTCCTTCTTACGCCATTCACTCATGGCTGAAGATAATGAGTATAGGCTTTACCAATATAAGCTTTTCGCTGATCAGGATTATTTTCACATCTACTAGGGAGTATTTATAATGTAGGCCTAATCAAATTATTATCCGTGGTTAGATATTCTCGCACGTCAGCTGATGTAAAATTATAGACAAACATTGTTTAACATTTTTTGTTCACTCAGGCTGGCAATTATTCGGCTGACTCTCCTGATCTACCGTATCCATTTATCACTATAAGCCAAGCTTTTTCCAAATTTTATGGAATCATCATTGCTCGTTTCCATTGAGTTACCTTATCCCCGTATTTGCAATCTATAGACGTACGTCACGCCTCACATATTATCAGTGTTTGACGTGCCCCGGCCTCCATATCTTAATATTTGAGAACGCTAGGACATTTATCGATATTTCGTTTTACACCCTGCAAAATACAAATCCAATCGAAAGAGCTAGACCTAACACATCAAACAAATGTCAATTCAACTGCGGACGCGGTACACATAGCTGCGCTTGCACGGTAATGATATTTTCAAGCATAAATAGTCAATAATAGCGGTGTGATTGGCTTATTTCAGCATGCTTTCACTTGTCAAGGATGATGACGCGTAGGCAGCAGTGAGACTGAAGTTAACAAGTGAATATAAATCATTCGCTATAGTGGGAGAGAGTGAATTACGAAATCGTAATTGACGCAAATACCGCTTCGCTGGGTGAGTTAAGGGAAAACAAGAAGGCTTCACCTTGAGATGTATATTCAGGAACAAACAAAATCTATACGATTAAAATCATATGACTTAACACATATCGTTCGGCGACATGTTTTCGATCGATACGGAAGTTAAAGACTTCGCTATGTGTGGTATGTTATCTGAGTGGTCGAAAGTCCGTTAATGCGTTTAAATAATCGAGTCATAATGACGTAGACAGAACGTCACTGATCTAAGTAGCAGTAGTTAGCGGTGGACGGTAGTTAGGTTTTAATTACAAGAACATGCCTTGCAGCCGTTTTCACAAATTTAGGCAGTAATAAATTCCCTTTTGGTGAAATATATCTTGACATATTTTGTCCCTCCGAATTCTAAACTCATAGCCTAATAGTTCGTCATCTATTTTATTTTACGTTCTGCCGAGACAAATATCCACACAATCTGCACATTATAATGTAGGTATGGATAACGAAAAACAATTACACGTACGCTAGGTATATCTAATGAGCCTAAATTATATGACCTGTGGGCGCGGCCTATACAGCTGCTGTAATTACTGTGGCCACAGTTTGAAGTACACGTGGATGTTTTAGTTCGTATATTGCATCCAACGTTATGACGTACGTCAATGTATAATCTGTTTTTCTAATTCAAGTGCAGGACCTGTGAAGTGTAAAGGTCTTTGGGATAAAAGCGGAAGTAAGAAAAGGTTTGGATGAGTAATTTTTATTTACTCGACATATACGAGCTGTTCGCGGATGCAGTGACGCTTATCGGTAAGCCTAAATATGGGCATATCAGCTGCTGAACAGAACCTTATTACCTGATTGCAATTAAAACAGACAACTTGTTCTCAGTATTGTAACACATAACACCATATCACAGATAGGATATTATATAAAATAGCCTTCGAAGACATTACACTTAAACAAGGAAATAACGTAGAGGGCGTAGGAGGTCTTTCAAAATGTTATGAGCGGTGTTCGCCACAAATGCACACAAACACGAACACAAATGCATTTTTGTAAAGATTTGTTTTATCAAAAAAACATATTGCCGAAAATGTAAATGTAACATACTCTCGATATTCTTCTTAAAAAAACCGAGACATTTAAACCTATATGGTAAACTTGGTTCGGTATCACAATAGGCGAGCATAAAATAAAACGGTCTGAACAGATATTTGTTTTGATAATGTTCGTACAGAACAAACAGTCTGATCTCATGCTGGTGTGTGATGAATATATAGCCCAATGAATCAAATCCAAATGAGGCGGCGAGCAAACGCAATCACGGTGTGGGACAATGGAAAAAGAGATAGCGAGGGCTGGTTGGCGAAACTGGAATGAGGCCAGAAACGCAGCTATGCCGACCGAGACAGAACAGGACAATTCCAAATGGTCACCTCTATCGATTCTTGATACTACTTACATCTAGAAATAGCAGGTACTTCATAAATTCAGATCATACAGTGGTTGATAAGCTTGGTTGTCTTTTGAATAAACCGTACATTTCATCTCAACGGAAATCAAGGAATAAAAACTGGTATATCAAATGAATACAAAAATCAAATTTTACAAATACACAAAAACGTATGACTTCAACATGTATCATACGCATCCTGTTTAATTCATGTATAATGCAGGTAATATCGTGTGAGTGTGAGTTTTGTAGGGCTTTGTTTTTACTCTAGAACAAGATTTGTTACGCACTTTGATCTTCATGAAAAAGCGCTTCATAAATACACTGTGTGTATGTATGTATGTATGTATGTATGTATGTGTGTAGTCACCCCACTATGTACCTTCTGCACGCGTGTATGTATGTATGTATGTATGTATGTATGTATGTATGTATGTATGTATGTATGTATGTATGTATGTATGTATGTATGTAATCTGCAATTGGTACTATTTCTTAACCTCTTTTTATAAACTAAATTTTATTCAAGATGCATTTGGAACAAACACAAAAAAGTCTGTGATTGTGTTTTGTATTTTTTATATCTCATATGAATTTCAAACAGTATATAAAACTATGAGGAAAGTCATACAGTTTTCCGGCGAATAATGCGTTGTATGCGTTTAATAGAAAATAATCTGGGTAAATTTGACCAGTCTCCGGGCCAATAGTATTCCACTAACACTATACACTATCCTCTTTGTAACCCAGGATCCTTGTTCAAAAGATTGTCCAGACCCCACCCCCCAAAAAATTGTAATATGGTAGAGCAAAAATTCTCTATCATTAGCTGAAAATCCCGTGTAAATATTTGCTACTGTTCTCAAGATATCCCACTTTTAATATTTGGCAAATTAGCTTACAAACACTGTTTAGCATCAATCTTATGATGTCATGGTTGCCTATAGTATTTCCTCATAATTGGATGACTAATTTTCCTGGAAATTTTTAGTTTTAATTTTTTTAACAATTAGTATCTTGATGTCAAATAAGTACGTGCTCACAGATTTTAAAAAGCTTTCCTGTGGGGCTCACAAAAACTGTTTTCTTCAAATATCAGCAAACATGTTACTTGGTCTTTATAGATATTAAACTACAAGACAGTGTGACATGCCTTCAGGTTGCAGATGTGGTCGGTCTGTATTCACTGCGTTAGTGTATAGTCTGCGTAACCTTTGAAAATCTGTTTTATAACTCGTATTAGAGCAGGATGTCTGGTTGAAAATACCCAACTTCCCAAGATTGTGTGGGTGGCAAGTGCATCCGGAGCCTGCCCAGTGAAATTTAGGTAAAATGTTTTCGCAGTGGTGAACTTTCAATATTAGCAAAATATTAATGTTAAGCCATATTGTCACAACCTCTACCGCTTGGTACACACGCAGCAACTGACCCATGACCAAACCATTGCGAGAATGTCAAATTCATTCTTACGGTCTAATAGATAGAACGCATATACAGAACCGAACGGAAATGATCCTTATTATAAAAACAGAAACGAATATCATTGATATAAAGAAACGCTATATATTATTGCCCTCGTTCGTTCATTCATCGCTCATTAGAGCTCTTCGCATAACGGGTTCCATTAGTGATAAGCGACGGTGACGCCACAGGCCTATGTAGCTCCGTCAACCTTACAATCAGTATATATCCTCGTCAGCCCTTAGAGGGGTTTATTAATATGCAGACGACCTATAGAGACATCCACTCTACGGAATATATTATAATTGCCTAATTTGTAGAAAATTAAAGTTGCGGACCTGAGTACGATATGTAGGATTCATAATAATTGCATGGTTAGGCTGCTGGTAATAGTGATTACATGCACGTTGTTAGATAGAAGACCGTTCCGATCCATTACTAAAAACAATGATATAGAAAATATATGAAGAAGCAATAATTTGCTCTTGTACAAAGAACATTTAAAATTACCCGAAACAACACTGACAGTTTTTACACGTGAAAACTACCTGGCAAATCTCTACATGAAGCTTCACTAAATATTCACTTCGTACATGCTGTGTCTGTTTACGTTGAATAGGACATTATGTTGATAGCCCGATATAAAAGAGAGCTCTAGCAATGCCTGGTTAATGATTTTATGCCTGTTGAAAAATAGCTACAAAACAAAATAGCAAAATATCAAGACTCTTCCACATATTTACTTTTCATTCCTGACGTTTTTTTCTTGACCTAATACCTACACCTTTTATTTTGTTTTCTTTATGGGGGGGGGGGGGGTTGCAGGGTTTCCCTTTATTCCGAAAATAATATGCACCTTGTTTGAAACCAATGTACATTGATTATTTGTTGAGCTCAGTTGACCAATGTTGACTAGAGGCAAAATATCTGGATCACTTCATTATAATCGTGAGAAAATTACGTGCCGAAATGTTACTATCATCATTTTCTCCTGATGACGGAACCTCTGCTCACTGAAACGGACCTATACACTAAATATGAATATCTTCACGTTAACGTGTTGGCAAGGTTTGCAAGAGTTTGGTCCCTATTTCAGTTACCTCGAATGACATTGCAACTTTACCAACAGCAGCATTCTTCTGGCACTCTTTGTGGAAAAGCTGCAGAAAGTTATTATAAAAGATGTCGTTCTTGAGGTTATTATCTTTATATCGCCACAGCCATATACTTCCCACATACACACAGACGTGTACTAAGGCCATTATTGAAGGCATAACTTACTTGTGCAAGTTGCGCCACAGGCAAGTAATCATGGCAGCTATGAAAAATAAATGGATTCATATCTGCCTAAAGAACGTATCATGAACCAGCATTATTCCGTGTAATGACAAACCAAAAAATAACCCAATACCAGCAACAGTGAATAATTATTGTAAGATAATCGTTAAGAGCCGAAAGACATATCCGGTATTTATGGGAAGGAAGATTATTTAAAGGAGATCGAAACCCTGAACTATAGAATTTTGAAACAGAAGTGTATGATAACAAGTTCTCCACAATTTCATTGAAAGTAGTGTTTCCTTCCCGAGTATTTGGAGCTCAGAGCAGGGGGTTGACATTCATGCCTGAAATATATTAAACCCGATTTGAGTAAGTCGAATATGATGTCGCAGGACCTCCAGTAGCAAGAATGTAACGCAATTATCTCTTTCAATGTTTTTTAACCCTTTAGACACCATGGCTTTTGTAGCCTGTCTATGATTCCAAGGGATATTTCACACATCTTGTGTTAAATTTGAGAAGTGTGTCATACACAGGTTTGTTAACACTCATCTGATTGAAAATTTTGCATTCTGTTCTCAAAAATATTTTACAACAAACTATAAGAAGAACTATAAGATTTTCGTCTCTGACATCACAATTTGTATCAAAATAGCAAAGCCTGTTTGAGATTCAATATAGAATATCCCAGAACGTAACATTTGGATGATATTCAGTACAGGGGTTCGTTCTCCTTTAAGTCTCATGTGAGGTTTTCACAACATATTGTAACACTGTGGTCTGGTATTGTGCTAGAGTGTCATTGTAACTTCCAAACCCTAGTGCTTCAGTAAGTGTGTGTGTTGCCAAATTATGATTCCATCTGATCAAACAATGCTACTGTTTTTAAATCCGATCTCTGATCTTTATTTCTAAATGTTATATCATGTGA
>JAODUJ010000140.1:0-12961 GCA_027564615.1 Psolus chitonoides | reverse complement strand
GCATTATTAGGTATTAGTGCGCCCTCCCAATATCAATATCATGCCTGCGTGACTTGCCTTTAGTATTATTTATCGATATCATGTTGTGCAAGCAATAGATTCTGTCACGCAGATACTATCCCAAATATTTCCTAGTGTGTCATCACGCACGTTACACTTCTTCGACGAGTTGTCGCATCTTTATAAATATACATAATCTTTGATTGTAGTCTGTACTTAACATTGTAAGTGTAACACATGGCTGCTGTCACTGTACGAGGTGCAGTGCACAGCACTCATTGAGAAACTTGAAAACATGCATGTAAACAAGTTATTACATGTGATTAAAGCCTAGCCATGAATAGTACTGCACAGCTAATCATGACAAGTGTCAATTGTCGGAACCATTGCAATGTCCGCAAGGCGAACTAGCAAAGCGAATCAGTGATAGAATTTAATCATTTTTCATACCGATCTTAACAACTGGAATATTTGTGGAATATTACGGACAGTAGCTACATATCGTATGCTGTCTCAAGTAAGTGCAATGATCATTGACGCAATGAAAAATAACCAGACAATTTTCCGGCAGGCAACTTAACATCGGAAATTTCGCTGCAGTTGGTGTATGTATTTTGGCAAAATCGGTTATTCGGTTCACCGCCACAGCCTAATAATCCCATGACACATGTCTCATATTTTTAGGTGTAACCATCGAGGCAACCTCTACTTTACCAGCTGCTGAAGAAATTCGGTCACAGACACAGAAGCCTCCACCAGGTACACCGAATATACCTCGGCCTCTTACTCCATCACCACCAGCATCTTGTCCTTTAGGTAAGTCATTTCAAAATTCACTTGAAAAGTATCAGGGTTCTAGCCAAGCCCTTTTTAACCGGGCGCTGCGCCCGGTTTGAATCCGATTTTGTGGGTTTTAGGGGTTTTTTTATTTTTATTTTTTTGGAACGATCTGACCCTAAATTAATGCTAAAAAATACCAGGAAGTTGATTAATTCACTCACAAGTTCGAAAATTATGGTATTTCAGCTTCGGTACTTAGCCCCTGGTACAGGTGTTTGGGCCTCTGGACTCCGCGCCGCTTCACATTCGCGCTGATGACTGATCACCGATATTATTACCACCTGGTTTGGCAAAATAGCTGGCTAGAACCCTGAGTATCAGCCCTCAAAACTCAGAATTTGTATGTATTTGTGTATGTGTGTAGTAGTAGTACGTAGTAGTAATAGTATCATCAACTAACAGATCTTTGCGCATGCGGCCTATACCTAGCAACTCCTAATTCCTAGCCTAAAATTCTAGCCTAATATGAAAAAATGGATGAGTATATTTACCGTTTATGATTGATTTCATCTGGTGAATTCCACTCCAAGAGTTGCAGCTTACCATATTTTCATTTCCCTGATATTTTTTTCAAAAACAATGGAGTATTATTTATGTTACGATCGATTTAGTGTTCAAGTGCGCAAAGATCGGAAACTTTTCGAAAACGGCCGCCGACCTACAGTACCATAATTTTCTCATTGAAAAATTGGTTTGCTTGTTAGTATCGGTCTCAAATTTGGCACAAAGAACTCGAACGTACCAGAGATTCAACATGTCAAGTCATTGGACGATAATTCGAATGTTTTTCGAAGTATATCAATTTGAATGCTGGAAAGTGTGCAAAGATTGGTACTTCCATGATACTTATAGTAGTACAAGAAGTAGTAGTAGTAGTAGTACATATTAGTAGTAGTCGTGGCAGTAGTATTATGCCACAATTCATCCCATTTATTGCTTAGTAACGAATATGATAAAAAAGAAACCTCGGTCTGAAGCTTTAGTTTGCAATCAAGGTTTAAATTGTGAAAGTATACCATTTTATTAATTTCTTTGTTTTAAATTATATTCTGAAGTTGAATTTTAGTGCCATTCCAGTTTTCAACGATGAGAGAAAGAATCATCTTTGGGTCATAATTGTCTTCACTCTCATCATGTGGGGGGCGAAACACCCACCCTGGGCCTCCAAAGCAGGAAACAGATGCTGCTGCCCTGGCCATTGTGTGTGCATTCCAGCAGTTACATGATGGCTGCACTGGACCGTGCCACTGGACATGGTCGAGCAACTCTGGCTACAACATAGTGTTGAGCAGTGCATGGACTAGTAAAGATGTATCTGCTCCCTCAGAGCGTCCAGCGGGATGAGCGTTAGAAAACATATGTCACAAACACGTACAAAGAGTCCTCAAGTCTGACAATTGTGGTATATTTGTGATTTTTAATGGGCTTGTTTCTTTTTATGAAGTAATGAATTACTGGAGAGTATATTGAGGAAATAAAATATGGGCAGCGACAAGAAATATATGCTATTGCGATTTGCATTCCCTGATAATAGCACATAGTGAATTCGCACTAACGGTGTATAACTTGATTATTTTCAGAATTTCTTCATAATTTGGTTTGTCATGGGTAAGCTATTGCATGTGTTAGTGTTTACACACACACATTTTATGTTTGCTTCATATGAGGGGATGCATGAGGTATGGTAGGTTAGTGTGCTATGGATTCCATTAAACATCATTCTCAACATGTTACTTCCTCCTCTGCACTGCCCCCCCCACACTTTTCCACATTCCCCCTGTTGAGAATTTCAACCCCCCCCCCTACTCCATAGTCAATGTGTACAGCTCCTAGTGCTCACTGAGCAAATTTTTCCAACATTTTCCCTATTGAGAATTCTAAACGCCCCTACATCCTACCCCTTATTCAACCCAGTTACGTGTGCCCCTAGCACTGAGCTAATTTTTGTTCAGACTTGCCCTATTGAGAATTCGGAATCCCCATAAGTCTTGCTCAAAAATGCTACTAGCCACCCCAGCAGGGCAGTCAGAATTGTTCTGAGTAGCAGGGTGCACCAGAGCATGATGGATACAGGAATGGATTGGGCCGGGACTCCTTGGGGTGTGAAAGGCATATGTGCCAGTGAATCAGTTACACGTCGCATAAGGCACCATGTCAAAACTATTTAGCTGCAGCTGCCTCAGCTAAGCTGGAGCCGCCTGAGGGGATTAAATTGAACAATGGAACAAGGATGTAGCTACAGGGGTCGGCGGTGACCAGCACTCGGAGGTGCCGACCCCCACTCAGGCGTCTGCAGGCTGGCGCCGACCCCCACTAGAAAAAAATAAAAGAAAAAAAGATTACATTTTTTTTTTTCTCCTCGGGTTAGCATGCAACGAATACAGGCTAGGCGTACTGCATTATGCATAATTATGGTAGTTCATGATGTAAAAAAACCTAATTATGTCACAACATAGTCCCGAGTGGGCCCTGGACACCGGTTGTAACCGGCTGTGCGTCGCCCGCACGCTGTCCTCTACACCAGCTGCCATAAATCCCACCAAAATTTGGCCGTTTTGCGACCCCCACTCAGAATTCTCTAGCTACAACCCTACAATGGAACAACGTTGTGAATAGGCTGCAGAGGCTGCACCTCCTAATTAGGCTGTGGCCCCTGCAGCCTATTCACAATGGTTGCTCTGTTGTTCAATGTAATCCTCTAAGGCAGCTGCAGCTTAGCTGAGGCAGCTGCAGCCTATAATCCAGTGAAAAGTAGGCGGCAGCAAATGTTGCCTCAGGCGGTGATTTGCTGCCGGTGAGTGACTGGCTACTTTTGACTGCCTTGCAGGGTGTTGTGGCCAGGAGTTGGGGAAGTGGGAGTGCTGATCTTGAAAGTGGTCGTGCAGCCTTCCCTAGTGTTTGAAATTTATGTGCGGAACAGACAACACAAGTACCCACGATTTGTTTGAACTTGCCATGCAGTCACGGCCTGCACGGATCGCCAGCTAGCATGCTGCCTAGCACCGAGCACATATTTCAACTTCTCTCCTTTTGGGAATTTTGAGCCACCTTAAATTTTACTCCGAAATACTACTTCTCAACCCAGTTACTTACTACCCCTAGCACCAATTTATAATTTTTAACAAAATTCTTCCATGTAAAACAGTCATATAGTGTTGGACATGCAATGTTGTGTAGGCCTACTTAGAAATGAGCAGATGTCATTGCAAAACCTTTGAAGGGGGTACCTAATAGTAAGTTAACCATATATTAGCATAATATCATTTTAGGCCATGATGTTAACTGTGTAGTCGAAAAATACTTAACGTCAATGTAACAAAAATGCCGCGTACATAGCAACGCAAAATT
Source organism: Psolus chitonoides (assembly GCA_027564615.1). Taxonomy (NCBI): domain Eukaryota; kingdom Metazoa; phylum Echinodermata; class Holothuroidea; order Dendrochirotida; family Psolidae; genus Psolus; species Psolus chitonoides. The sequence continues at coordinate 8,773 of JAODUJ010000140.1, read as the reverse complement.
TTCAGCCTAAGCTTGTAGCCTATCCTCAGCTGGTAGAAATTTTAGTTTTTATCGATCGATTTTCCTAAATTTTGGTTCAAAAGTTGGAACCCACTGATGTTCTACTCCCATGAACAATTTCCTGCAAATAATGGTGTCGTTTTAGTGACATGTTTGATTTAGGGACAAGTGCGCTAAATTTGGTAAGAAACAATTAGGCTACACTGAGAAAAGTCTCTATTTTTATTTGATCATAACTCCCTCAATTTTCATCCATTTCAAACATGTTATACATAATTTTGAGAAAGATGAACGAAACTTTCAGATTGCGTTGGTTATTTTGTGATCGGCGATATGGTTGCGTAAATATTTACGAAAAACCACCAAAAATGCACAATTTTTGGTATAACCATGGTACTGCTTTACTTTGCTTGAGACATCAATTTGTCTCTCCACAACTCCCTGTCCTGCATCAAGGTCTTGATTTCACCGACTTCCTGAAGACCAGTGTCTCTCCACAGGGTGTCAATGTAGGTATCAGCGTGCCTTCCACAGCCACGGTTACCATGTGTGGGTGTCCAAAAGATTAGATCATGGACAGCCCCATATGTGCACCTCCAGTAATGCCCAGCAAGCTTCATCCTCCACCTGACCATATTGGTAATTTTGGGTATATCCCCCTACAGGTCTTTGTTGCTGATGCGATGGTTCTTGCCAACCTTGAAGTTCGGCATAGCCCGGAGTAGCCTGCTGTAGCGTCCATCGAGGCTTCTGGAGATTTTGTCTGTCATGGTCCATGTTTCACTACCATACAGAGCACAGATTATACAGTAGCTCTGAATAGCTTGTTCTTCAAACCTCTGTTCATTTTGGATCTCCAGATCTTTTTCATTTTGCTCATTGCATTCCATACTTGGGCCTTTCCTATGGGCATATCCTTTCCACTACTCTCAAGATATCTTCCAAGATATGTGGAGTCGGACCCTCTCTACTTCGTCTTCATTCCAAGTAACAAGCCATTTGATGTCCTTCAGGTTGTATGACGTAAACTGTGTCTCCTTGGCATTCAGAGAAAGTCCGACCTCAGCATATGCTGGTTCCATAGTTACTGAGCTTGCTTGATCTCATTTAATGTAAGCACAATGTCATCAGTGAAGTTCATGTCAGTAAGGATCCTGGTCCCTTGCCTTCTACTTGTAGGACCATCTGAAGATGTGACCTTTGCCATTAACCCCATATACATCATCTCCGTTATCCTTGATTAATGACCCTCAATATGGGTTTCGTCATGGCCGTTCCACTGGTGACCTTCTCTCTCTTGTTACTGATCGATGGTCTCATGCCATTGAGTCCTTTGATGAAAGTAGGGTTATTGCTCTTGACATTGCCAAAGCCTTCGATCGTGTGTGGCACGCCGGCCTTCTTGCTAAACTTCCTTCGTTTGGGTTCAGTGCCAACATTATTTCATGGACAAATAGTTTCCTCACTCGCCACTCTATATCCATCCGGGTTGATGGTGTTCTCTCTGAGACCTTCCCTATCAATGCTGGCGTTCCCCAAGGCTGTGTGTTTTCTCCAACACTCTTCCTCATCTGTATTAGTGACCTTCTTGGCTCTACTTCCAATAGTATTCACTCTTCTGCTGATGACTCTATTCTTCATCAGTCCCTTTGTTTTCCAACTCAACGCAGGCTGGATGCTCTTGCTGTTGATTGATCCTTTGTCGCTAGCAAAAGGAATGCTGATTTGGATTCCATTTTAGACTGGGGTTATAATAACCTGGTCACGTTTGACCATTCCAAGACTCAGAAATTGCTAATTTCTGGTCGTCGAGACTCCGATGTGCCTATTATATTTATGGATGATCAAATTCTTCCCCAAGCTGCTTCTCTCAATATCCTCGGTATGAAAATTTCTAATAATCTGTCTTGGAACTCTCACATTAAGACTATTGCTTCCAATGCCTCTAGAAAGTTTTTTTTTCGTGCTAGGAAGTACTTTACCCCACCCCAGCTTCTCTACAAGACCCAAATTCTCTCCATAATGGAGTATAGTTGCCATATTTGGGGTGGTGCTCCGGTCTCTGCTCTCGGTGTCTTCGAGCGCCTTCAGAAAATGGCAATTCTTCATATCAATGATGACTCCCTCACTGGCACTCTTCAGCCACTGTCTCACCGCAGGTCGGTGTCCTCTCTCTATCTTCTCTATCGTTACTTTCACTCTCAGTGCTCCTCTGAACTTCGGGGTGTTGTTTCTCCACTGCTCCAGATGGCCCGTAGTACGCGTGCATCTTCGTCTGGTCACCATTTTCGGTTGCGTATCCATCACCATCGCACCGAAACCTATTCTTTATTTTCTAGCAAATGTTCTAAACTACGTATTGTAAAGATTGAAACTGAAATATGAAGCTTTGAACGTACATTTTAAGAAAATAAACCATATGTGTATATTTTAATTTAATTGTAAGAGTGGATATTCCACTTGAATAAATATGTGGCCCACACACCAGAGTACAAACTTAAAGGGGCATTCAAGCAAATATAGATTGTGTTTCATATGTGCTATCAATTTATATAATTCCTCAACGCAAACAGAGCTTGAATATTTTTTTAAAGAAATAAAGCAAATTCATTCTTCTTCAACATAAATGTTTCTATGAAGTAAACCTGGTATTAATATTGCTGATTTGTATGTGACACATTTACACAGCAGACAAATCGTCTATGTTCTCCTAGATTTCGAGATATCCATGGTTATTGTATATTCTTGAAAAATGGAATTGTGTTAAAGAAGAGTGTGCTTCTTTTCTTTGTGTTAAGAAATTATTCAAGCTCCGTTTGTGTTGAGAAATTATATATAATAAAAACTTACACTCCTACAATTCCTCTCAAAATATACTTGATATGTAGGGTTTTGTTTCTTGAAGGGAACCTTCTAAGCTATACATATAATTCAGTTTAAATATTCACAATACGTTGATTTGAACATTTTCTAGCTGCGTTTGTGTTGGGAAAATAGCTTATTAAAATTGATAGCACTTAAAACACATTTACCTACAAGTTTGCTTGGATACCCCTTTAAGTTCGTATTCCTAGTAGGGGCAGCATACTTGATCCAGTAATTGCTAATACTATATACTGGAAATACCATATTATTTCAGTGATAATTTCAATTTAAAAGATGATTGACATGAACAATTATAATAATGTATTCGGAGGAGGAGAAGGGTTAGGGTAACAACTATAATCTTTCAACTCTCAAAATTCATTTGAAATACACATTGTTTTCCCGAAAGAGCACATATGAAGCTACACAATTCAGTTAGAATACAATTGGAACATTTTCTAGTTGAGAATGATTTCATGAATTGATAGCATTTATAAAACACTGGACACCCTGATGAAACCAGAAACAATATTGATTTACAAGGGTGGATGAGCTCTTTTGGGCCAACGACCAAGCGACAACACCCCACGATGGAGGTTATTAGCCAAGAAAACCAATTCATCATGATACCATAAACAAGATCCGTGCGGAGAACTATCAGCTGAGGGAACTTCGTGACAGGTCGGTTACTCAAGAGTAAAGTGACACACTATATTGCTACGTTCAATATAAAAACACTCCGTACTGATCATCTGAGACACGAACTTACCAATACAACTATAATAATGTTGCTATCACTAAAACATCATATTGCACATATAACTGAAGGCGAACCATGAGACAGCTGTCAAGCTTTTACCCAAGGAGAAGTGGGATAGGAAACTTCTTGCAAGTGGGGACAAGAGAGCTTCAATTGCATGAACTGAGCTATGAAGGCATCTGAAAAGAATCACATTTTAGGTTCAGAATACACAGACAAGAACAAATCTTCAATCAGCCAAAAACAACATGGACAAGGCATATTTTGAAACCAACCATAACTTTCTGGAGAAGCAAATCGATGACATTAAGAAGGAGAGTGAAGAAAAGAACATCTCGTCAGCATTGAAGATCATAAACAACATCACAGGCAGAAAGGGAGCCAAAGAAGGACAGATGATGGGCCTTTACCAACAGAAGAGACTTGGCAACTGGTATAGGGCCTTCAAGAATCTGTTGGAAAATCTCTTTGATGATGAGCATGAAGGGATAGATCAAGTCCTTGGTGAGCTTCCAATCTGTATAGATAGCTTTGATGAGGAAGAATTGTAAGAGACCATATAGATCAGATCAGGAATGGAAAGAGTTGTGGAGAAGATACAATTCCAGCATAAGTCATCAAGTACTGCAAGATCGATAACATTGTCCTTCATTTCTGCAACGCTGTATTTCATACAAGCCAAAGATCAGATGTTTGGGATATCACAAACATAGTCCCTATATCGAAGTCTGGCGACCTGATTTATTCGGAAAATTATAAGCTTAACATCCATCACCAGTGCCTTCAATATGATGTTGCTTAATCGCAATATAAACCACATTGATACACTTCTACGGTTCAACCAAAATGTTTTTGCCAGAAAAGATAAATAACTGGTCAAATTCTGGCCTGAAAACTGCCTGCAGTCTTGACCTCACAGCATCCACTTTCTTTGTATCATAGTGGTGGACTATTGTCTTCAAAAAGTCATACCAGAGAACAGGCCTAGGGCTCACGAACTTAACTTCACAATCAATCCAAGACAGACAAGAAGAATTGGAAAGCAGGTCATCACAGATCTTGGCTTTGCTGATGACATGGCGCTGCTCTCTGATACAGTGGTCAAAGCACAGAAACTTATCTTGGCACTGGAAACATAGACAACAAAGGTTGGGCTGCAGATCAACTCCAAGAAAACTCAGTACATGAGCTTCAAGAAAACTCCAAGAAAACTCAGTACATGAGCTTCAACCAGACTTATAATGTATCACTGTGCACCATGAATGGCAACAAACTGCTAAAGTCAAGACGGTCAAAAGTCCAAGACTTCAAATACCTGGTTCCGTGGATTGCATCACCAAGCAAGGGCATTCATGCCAGGAAGGGGCAGGCCTAGAAATATATTAACAGGCTTCAGCAGACCCAGAAATCGAAACTACCACGACAAATGGAGGATAACATCATCCCAAATTGGTCGAGCCTGTTCTCCTTTATGGGTGAGAAATATAGACCTTGACTAAGCATGTTGAGAGAAGTTTGTATGGATGTCACATCAGTTTACTGAGGGCCGCGCTTTGTATTACCTGGAAGGACAAGGCTACAAACAAAGACCTGTATGGATATTTTCTCCGATGTCACCTCTAAAGTAAGAGACCGCAGGTTGATGGATGCTGGCCATTTCTATCGTCACCAAGACGAAGCACCAAGTAGATATCTGTTGTGGGATCCCAAGCATGGATCATCAGGTACTTTGTCAGAAGCGCTAACATTTATCGGTAAATATTTTATGCGTCCGTCAGCAACATAGATTGCTGCACAATCTATCGGGAATATTACTACGTTACTTCTTGCAGAATCAGATATTAATTCAGACGGATAGCCGAATTTGGTCAGAAGCGCTGAAATGTATCGGTACATATTTTACGTCTCTGTCAACGAATTTTATCGATACATATTGTATGCCTTTGTTGGCAACAGAGATGCACACAAATGTTGTAATATCTACCTGATTGAAACTTTCGTGTAATGCGTTCGTGGTAAGTGGAAATTATAGCTGTCAAGTGGTCTCAGATCGTCTAGTATCCACTGGCGGATCCAGGACAGTGGGAGGGGGGGGGGGGGATTCCAAATTGAAGCTCAACCGCCAAAGCACTTACGTTCGTAAGTACTTGGCAGGCAAGCCAGTATTCCTATTGTTGTGCTAGATAACGCACTGTACATATTACTGTGCTGATGTCATCTGCGCCAAATGTTCCCTTCGCCTGTTATTTTGCCTGTTCCGTGTTTCATGTGGTGTCACTTTCGTGCCATTTGAATCCCGGCAGTTTCTCGTCATCATACAGTCACATAATTTGGTACCCGATTGCATTTGGTGTTATTTGTAAAGAATTGCTGTTTTGTAACCCCAACATCCGCATGATAACGATTTTTCATTAGCCTTACGTGTATTTCTCATTGCAATGTAGTGTTATTTGTACCGAATGCGTCGCGTATAACACATTATTGCTATGTGACGTCACTTGTGTCGACGATCGGACAGACAGACACGATAATCCCTTAATTTGTTTGTGCGCTTCGCGCGCAATCACTGTTTTATTTCAAGTGTCAACTTGGTGGGGCCCCATTCCCAGACCCATGGTGGCGACATTGTCATCGTGTTATTGAGTACTTTTTCATCAGTGGCGTTAGAATATTGGAATTTTGCTTTACATTTCCGAAGCAAAAGAAGGTATATCGGACAACTACGTTTTTTAACTGTCTGTAAATATTAAACATGGCATCTTTTTGCATGTAGATACCTATCCATTTCAATATTTTCCTAACAAATGGGCAAATATTTGAAAAAGGATACTACCCATAATTATAAAAAAAAATCTCCATCAAGTCTCATCCACATGACACAGATCACTAATCCATCACCCCTCCCCCTTCTGGGTGAGATAAATGATTCTTTGATTCACGCGAAATGACTAATTTAATGACACCTGACTTATTTGGAATTACAATTATTCGGATATGTATATATGCAGTGGCGTATTCATCGCCTTGCACGAGGGGATGGAGAAATGCCATCGATGGTACCATAGATACCGCATTCGAGAAGGAAGTACAAGCAAGATGGTGCGGTGCTGGCTCAATCGACCAAGCATACATATATCAGGTTCTTCGCAGAAGCCGACGCTCAAGCGGGAGTAAGGCTTGGCTGGGACCAGAAGGCTGCCTAGGGCCCCGCGGGGGTCTAGCGGCAGTACCCTGGCGAGGGTCGAGGAGGCAAAACTCCGGAACCCCAGCCTGTCCAATCGCCGAGGGGGGATGGGGGGGGGGACGAACCAGTCTCCCACCCCTTCGTGCGGGCATGTATATAGTAGTAATTCCAACTGTTCCTCCTGTATGGCAATCATATTTGTACCAACTAAATTTCCCAGGGTGTGTCACGAATACCGCAAAAAGAACTTTCCGACCGACCGATCCTCGAACATTTTAGGGCGGAAGGGCAATCCACCTTCCTCATTGGCTTTACGGTACAGTAGCAACAATATCACAAGCACTTATTTTATTTTATAATTTCACGGTTTTTCATTATTTGATGTAAGAAAATATAAATATCAGAGAATAATTAAAAATTGTATGCTTATCTATGTCTAAAAATTGTATATAATAAATGTTGTTGGTAACATTTGCCTGTGTTTTGTACTTTGTTCGAAGTGTTGCATATCGGTGACACAATTTGAGGATGAGCATTGTTACCAAAATATGTTCGCATATACAGGCGGAAATCAAGCAAAAGATTGTCCAGGGAATGACAATTTTTTTAATAGAAATATATTAGTTTGTCCTAATTTTTATAACATGAAATATGAGGACAAGGCCACTAAAAAGAGGAAAATGATGGAACAATCGTTAACAAATAGCACTGTAGATTGTGACTGTTGTGACTCACATTTGTTTTTCTCACATTATTTCAAATCCATATAGAATTGATTTCCGGATCCAAAAACTTTCCACCCAGTTTGATGACATGCGGGTGCTCCTGTCTTTCATTGGCTTTCTCTATGTAAGTTGTTCCAGTCTCTTCAGGCTACACAGATGTGTGGATGGTCAAGGTAACATCTTTTATTTTTGAAATTTGAGAGGTGTGTTTCTCTTTTTCTAAACATTCACAACATTTTCGAGCTCTTCACCCGTTTCAGGTTTATTCCATAAAACAAATATCTCTGCGTTATTGCTCTGATCTGAGTTGCAAAATAGATTTTCAAAGAGTATGCAAACCATTCAGTAGAACAGTATAGAACACACATGCTCTTAGTGCATAGATGTGGTTGTTTTGATGCTGCGTTTGGATGGAAATGCTGCTCACAACACATATGGTTCAACTGTAAGATCTTTTTCGCAGTAAAATGATCCATCGATTTGATGATCAGGGCAGTAACGTAACAGTGACAACAAGTATTTTTCTCCATTTAGTTATCTTGTCCTCACATTTTATGTTATAATGATTAGGACAAACTACTATATTTGTATGAAAATTTTATTCCCTGGACAATATAGTGTTTGATTTTGGCCTGTATATTCACATATATATTAACATTTATTTGATGTTGGCCAACTATTGGGGGACGTCGCCGCTCTCATGGTCGCCGACCTTGATTTAAAACATGTAAAAGACATGGTACTCACCCGTTTCAGCGGCTAGAAGCAAAGCAAACAACGCTTTCATGTTGAGCATCCCGTAAATCAGGATATGAACTTATCGGGTCTTGTTAAATTGTGTTGTCTCTTGTCGTATACGGCTCGTTCTCAGCGAAGCGCTTTCTGTGGTAAAATGTGTCTGTCACGGATATTTATGCTATCCTGACGTAACTGTTTTTTGTCTGAACAATATCTGTAACTATATTATGGTAGGCTATTGGCCTACTTATTGATACTACTCTAATGAAATAGGCAGACTGTCCCCAGGGACTTCTAAACGGTGCTATAGCCCTCGGCATCTCAATGCACTGAGGGCGCTATGAATCCACATACTATATGACCTACTATGAAAACAGAGCGTTTCAATGTCTGATCCGGGTTATATACTGCACATCGAGTGAAGTCACCAAATATAAATATCTATCTATCTATCTATCTATCTATCTATCTATCTATCTATCTATCTATCTATCTATCTAT
>JAODUJ010000030.1:0-12970 GCA_027564615.1 Psolus chitonoides | reverse complement strand
CAGGAGAATATTATAACCCCATCTATGCATTCTATAGTATTATGACCAGGAGAATATTATAACCCCATCTATGCATTCTATAGTATTATGACCAGGAGAATATTATAACCCCATCTATGCATTGTATAGTATTAGGACCAGGAGAATATTATAACCCCATCTATGCATTCTGTAGTGACATAACTATGTAGAAATGAACCCAGATTCTTGTTTGTATGTAAACTGTTGGTCGTTATACCCTCTCTTCACAGCTCCTTGTGTACCCAACCCATGTGACCAGCTCTGCGTTCACGACTCCGAGGGGGAACACAAGTGCATCTGTGGGCATGGCTATCAGACTGCAGAGAATGGAACTTGTGTCAAAGGTAATAATTATGTACAATAGTGTTTCTCAAACTGGGGGGCATGACTCTTTATAGAGTGTGCAAAACATGTGCGAAGGTCACTAATTTTTTTAGGAGAAATTGGCAATTGCCTATATTTTAAGGAGGAGCAGGGATGGGGTTTTGTTCCTCTACCAACTCTTGAGCATGTTTCAAAGGTCGTTTATTTATACCATTTGATGGTCGCAAAAGCAGATCCTGAGGAAGGGGGCTATATCACTAGGTGGTCAGGGCAGTATGATTTCATTGGGTTTCAAGGTGATTTTGCTTTAACATTACAATTATTTGGTCCGTCATGGCGACCTAGCTGTTCTAAAGGAGAGTTTTTCTCAGTTAAAAAGTTAGTTGAATTTGAATTTGATGTTTATTTGCAGAGGTGCTAAGACTCCTGGTAAATGCTTCCATCTTCCGACAAATAGCGAAAATCTTCAGGAAAATATTTTTATTTTTTTTATTTTTAATAGTCATAGTATACTTAAAAATTCAGTAAGAGACTCTCCTGTCAGATTAATATGGTTTTGGGGGTGCCGGCAATGTTTGAGAAATGCCCGGTGTATGCACCTTTTCACACAAAACTCTCCCTATGATTGCGATGTTCCAAAAAAAATATGTTGGTAACCATAATGTTTCCATTTCTTTCAGAGAAAGGTGCCCTCGTCAAGCCTAAATTGTTACTCCTCTCCAAGACCAAACTCTGCTATTACCCGGCCAACTTCCCCGATCTAACATTTCCTGAGGGCTATGAACCACCGTGCCTAATCAGAAACAGGACTCACTCTGTAGCCTTGGCGGTGGACGTACGAGCAGATTGGGTATTCTTTTCAGACTTCCAGTGGAAGCGTCTCTATCGAGTTAGACTTCAAGCCGCCTCCTCTGTTGAGCAGATCAATGGTGCTATCGGTAGTGTTGAAGGTAAGTGAGGTTTGTTCTTTAATGTTGACAACTTTCTGGCCTTCGCAGTGGACATACGGGCAGACTGGGTATTCTTCTCGGACTTCGGTGGAAGCGTGCATCTATCGAGTTAGACTTCAGTTAGCCTCCTCCTCTGTTGAGCAGATTAGTGGTGCTACCGGTAGTGTTGAGGGCAAGACGTGCTCTGGAATGTTGCCCACTCTCTGGAATTGAGGGTGGACATATGAGCAAACTGGGTATTCTTTTCGGACTTCCAGTGGAAGTGTCTCTATCGAGTCAGACTTCAAGCCTCTTCCTCCGTTGAGCGGATCAGTGGTGCTATCGGTAGTGCAGAAGGTAAGACGTGCTCTGAAATGTTGCCCACTCTCTGGAATCGGAGGTGGACATATGGGCAAACTGGATATTCTTCTTGGACTTCCAGTGGAAGCGTCTCTATTGAGTTAAACTGTGGTTCTCAATCGGTAGAGCTCCGGACCACGAATTGAAGGTTGCGAGTTCGAATCCTCTCAAAACCAATTGGCTTTTCCGTTGGGTCTTTGGGCAAGGTACTTTATCTCCCATTGCTCCTCTCCACCCAGGTGTTAATTGGAGACTGTGAGGTAATGGACTGAGGCGCCGCTGCATTGGCTGCCAGGGGTGTGGTAGTTTGTGAGCAAACTTGCACCTGGGGTGCTGGCACGGTCTTTATCAGGTTACCAATGAACAAATGAAATATGCATCTGTAAAGCGCTTTGAGATCTAAGGATGGAAAGCACTTTAAAAGAACTAGTCATTATCACTATTATTATTATTATCTGCCTCCTATGTTGAGCAGATTAGTGGTTCTATCGGTAGTGTCGAGGGTAAGTGATGTTTGTTCTATAATGTTGCCAACTCTCTGGCCTTAAGAGGTGGATGTGTGATTGGACTGGATATTCTTTTCCGACTTCCAGTGGAAGCGTCTCTATTGAGAGTAGATTAGTGGTGCTATTGGCAGTGTAGAGGGTAAATAGTTGGAGTGTTGCCACTCTATAGGCTTGATAGTGGACATAAGAGCAGACCAGATGAAAATTACTCTTCGAGTTATTGTGGAAGCATCTGTAACTAGCTGGAGTCTGCCATTCATCTTTTGTTGACTACATCAGTGGTGCTATTGGGAGTGTAGATTAGTGGTGCTATCGGTAGTGTAGAAGGTAAGTAAGACTTGCTATGAAATGTTGCCCACTCTCTGGCCTTGTAGGTGGACGTATTAGCAGACTGGGTATTCTTTTCGGACTTCCAGTGGAAGCATCTCTATCGAAATAATCTGCTTCCAAAGAATAAATTCTCCTCGTCATTACTGATGATTCAGACTTGACGATCAAAAATCAAATGAATTATTCTCTCGAAAACCATCTCTTTTAAACTGTTCGAGCAGCTCGGCCCTTCCGAAGAGGAGTTTCGGAGTTATGGGGCAATATTGTCAATAAATACATTAAAATGTCTATTCCGATTTCCGGAGGATATAATGTCACCCGTCTCAAAATTTTCTAACAAATCCCCCTTTCCGTAGCAATATTTCTCAGAATTCCATGAACGGAATGTCCCTCTCTCAACAAGTTCACGTAGCCGGGAAATTCCCGCTTGCATCATCCTTACAGTGAGCTAGGTTTTCTGTGTTAACATCGGGAGTTCTCCCGTCTGATGCAACGATTCTCCGTATTTCAGAATCGAAATGCCCGTGTAGTAAGGATAGCCTATATCACTTAATTGTTGCAACATCGGGAGTTTCCCTCTCAGCTGCAAATACGCATAACATCTGACTCGTTGGAATTTACCCCTCGCAAAATTCTGGGGAAATGTCAAAGTCTACACGATTGTCGACCTGAACTGAGTAATATGGGTCAACTGTGACAATATCCCTCAACGAAACCCCTCAGTAGATTACACTGATTTGAACCAAAGTCATGGCATCAATACCCCCTGCTGAATTTGAGCAAGTTCTGACATTCTTCCTTCTCTAACAGGCATGGCAGTGGACTACATCAACCAGAATCTCTACTGGACAGATTACAAAAAGAATCATATCGTTGTCTCAAAATACGACGGCTCCCACCGAATAACACTGGTCGACACAGACATTGTAAAACCGAGGAACATCATCATCCATATGGAGACAAGGTAAGTTATAGTAGCATCCATAGCAGGTGTGCCCAATCAGTAGATCACGATCGACTGGTTGATTACGGACTGAAAACCAGTCGATCGCGAGAAGCCTAGTCAAAATCCTGTACACCAATGTGGTGGTATGCATGGATTTGGACTGGTAGATCTCGGCGGACTGGCAACTGTAAAAGTAGAACTTGGTTCCAAAAAGGTTAGCACCTCTGGCCCACGTTAATGCAGGTAAGATATAATAGTAGCATCTATAGCAGGTGTGCCTAACCAGTAGATTGCAATCGACTGATCGATTGCGGACTGAAAACCAAGCGATCGCGAGAAGCCTATTCAAAATCCAGTACACCAATGTGGTGGTGCTTCTGTATGCATGGATTTGGACTGATAGATCTCGGCAGATCTGTAAAATAGATCTTGGTTCCAAAAAGGTTGGCACCCTGGTCTATATGACAACATTATATACATACATACATACATTGATTTACTCCTTGGGCGGCTATTCAGTTGCTGGAGCTGCTGGCGTATAGTTGGTTCAGCCAGCGGTTGAAGTCAGTTTTGTTTAACATTCAGCGAATTTGTGACTGGTCGGTGCCGGTTTGACATTCAAGTTGTGTCCAGACGCTTTGAGCATGTGGTTTAGTCGGAGCAAAGAATAGTGTTTGCGTTAAAATGCCGAATTTGTCATTCTCCTACAGTGCAGGATCTGTTTGAGGTTTTGTCTTTGAGTCGGAGACTGCGGTGATGCCGAGGATTTTGTAAATCTGGGCATTGGAGTGGACGAATGGAAAATCGCCAGCTTCGTTGCCATGGCCTCAACGTTCGAACCCATTTTTGACGCATCTTCGGTCTACATCTGTGTTATTCCAACATTTTTGCATAGTGAACCAAATTTTCATATTAGTTATCCTGGTGAACCTTTAGTGGTGGAATCTGGGTACGGGTTTAAAGAAGGGAACACCCACCCTGTTTAGAATTTGTTGCATCATTGAGAGTGGTCAAATGCAAAACAGTGATATTTATAGCAATTTATTAATATTTCTGTCATCAGATTCAGTCCGCGTTTGGCACGCAGGCTGCCGGTTGGTTTCACAATGTGCTATCGGTTCAATGAGCCATGGGACCCATAATAATCCCACACTTCCAGTATGGCCTCTAATGTCTAATGTGAAGATTTCCCTCCAACTAAGACATTTCTGTTCATTTATTATCTCATGAAACATTTTTTTCTCTACCCAGGGTGATGTTTTGGACTGAGTTTGGACCTCCGTATGAGATAGAGCAGGCTGACCTGGATGGTCAGAACAGAAAGGTGGTGGTCACTCTGGCGTCCAGTCCTAGTGGCTTGGCTTATGACTACATCACTGGACGGTGAGCAGGAATTAGGGGATTATAACTAAAATGAACTGAAATGAGAGAAATTAGTCACATAGCATTTTTAACACAACGAATCAGTAGTGAATTCTCCTTACTGACAATGGAACATTTAACAGCCAGTCTTTAATCCTGTATTTAAAACTGGGCAGATGTCATAAGCAAGGGTCAAAATAAGCAAGCGCTAGGCGATATATACCCAACAGTCCTCACACTTTAGCACCCGGTATGCTAGAGCAAATAAACAACCAAGCGCTGCTTCTATGATTGATGTAGCTCCTGGTAAAAATAGTCAACTTGGGGAATTCCCCACTTCTCCATTTCAGATAAGCAAGATCACATGTTCAGCTGAGCTCAATAAAAACAAACAAGACCCGAGATCAACCTCAGTGTTGTTGTCAATTAGGTGATTGATGACCATCATCAGCACCCACATATTGTATGCTGGAGCAACACAAAGTCAGACTGACAGCACATGTATGGTGGCACTGCAGTGTTGCCAAGTGGTAATTTTCACTGCCAGATTTAGCAGTGCGTACATATGTTAAATATGACCGGGATTTAGAGCTCTGAGGGGATGGGAGAGAGAGGGTGAGATGGGACAGGCAATGGATGGAGAGGGAGGGGACAGGGAATGGAGGGAAGGGATGGTGAAAAGTGAGGTGGTCTCTCCCAAATATGAAACCTAGGCCTATGACTAGAAGAAGGAAGACTGACATATGGCCATCAAAGTATCACTTACTCATTTGTTGTTAATAATTGTCATAAAAAACAACAAACAAAAACAGCAAATAAATGATTTGAGAAAACTAGCTCCCGGTGGCCTCAAACTAGAGCCCGGGTCACTTGTGGAGCCCATGAACCGGGCTCTAATTTAGCTTCTATATTAGAGCCCGGTCCAAGTGCCTTCATTTTGACTCTTGGACACGAGGGTTTATGGATCTACAAATAAGACATACACCATTTAAAAAAACAAGGGGTTGAGCACTAATTATTTAACAGTTTTTTTGCAGTCAGGTTGTCGTATGTGTGTAGTGTGTCGGTGACGCCACCTTTGGTTCGCGATAACTCAATGACAGATCAACTGATAATTCTCATACTTGGTGTATAGATGTATCAATGACAGATCAACTGATAATTCTCATACTTGGTGTATAGATGTATCATAGTGCGAAGGTGTGCCCTATTGTTTCTGGTGGATATCAAATGTCGTCTGAGGCCAAGAGATGCAAAATAATGAAAAACACCATAACTTGATAGGGCAAACTTCAATTGAGCTAATACTGGGTATGTTTGTTTTTCATACATATTAGATAATTTTCAAGGTCATTTGGGGGTCATCAGGGGTCATTTGAGGTCAAATTATATATTAAACACCATAACTTGATAGGGGAAACTTCCATTAAGCTCATGCTTGGTATGTGTGTTTATCATAACTAGTAGAAAATGTTGTGATCATTTGGAGATCACCAGAGGTCATTTGAGTCAAATTACGGATAAAACACCATAACTTAATATGGAAAACTTCAATTGAGCTCATACTTGGTATGTGTGTTCATCATAGTCAGTAATAGAAAAATTGGGGATGAGCTAGGTTGTATGAATATGCTGCCTTTGACTTGTGTATACAGTGTGTATCTAATACAAGTATATGTTCACAGTGGGTTCTGTCTGTGTTTAAGTGAATAGGGGTTCCAGTGCTTGTTCTATCTCAGGGCAGATGAATTTTCAAATCTGAAGGAAGGGTAAATGCTTATGTATTTCTTTGTTTATCTCCAGCTGAGGGTAGCAAAGGGTCAATCTCCAATCCTGGAATGCGATTGGTCCATTATGGTCAGCTGACCGTGCATTATCCTAAGGATAACATACGGCTAGATCAACCATGGTAAATAACTGGCGGATAAATATATAGTTGCAACCGATCTAGTGCGTACATCGACTAACATAATAAACGATGATCTGCCGAAGACTCGGCCACAAATTTGTACACTAGGCCTACATGCCTGTAAATTACACTAAATTGTTATTACTGTCTGGGTGACTGAGACTCATTTGCTCATTCTTTCCTACTGTAGCCTACATTTACCTTACCTTGTATTGAAAATGTGTCTGTTCGGTAGCTTGTGTTGTATCCACCTGATCACCACTGTGGCGCCGTCACTGTTCTCAGATGGTATGTTATCCACATTAAATGGAGAGCTAAACCTCAACGTTAGGCCTAACGACATTAGACTGAACATAGTCAATGTAGGTTGAATGGTTTGTTCTCGAAATGATCAATTTAAATTAATTCTTCCGATTTTAATAATAATGTTTTCCATGAATGTTTTGTTCCAGAAGAGGCAAAATCATATCCATGCAGCATACACATATATGCTTTCTATGTAATAGTGCACACACGTAGTGATACCATACGCACAGTTCATACGCTGTATTGCCATGGTCATTGACATGTCCCCCATACATAAACACACACAAACTCACACTCTGCCAGCATGCGTGTTTCACTCCAGTTGCGTGCGCGTTTCATCCCAGTAATACCGAAGGGGAAACTCACGAGAACGCGTACACTGATGCTGTTAAGTATAAAAAGAAGTACATATTGTCTGAAAGTTGTGAGGATTGAGGGTAATTTGAGCCTTTTTAGCTGTTTGCTGTGAAATGTGAATATTATTAGTCTGCTGAATCAGCTGTTAAGGTAGGTGTCCCACCTCAAACTTTGCCCTATCTTAGCTGAATATATCAATGGTTGTTACAGAATGGGAATTTGTAGGTGCCATGAAGGTCCAAAATGTC
The DNA here is from genome assembly GCA_027564615.1 of Psolus chitonoides. Taxonomy (NCBI): domain Eukaryota; kingdom Metazoa; phylum Echinodermata; class Holothuroidea; order Dendrochirotida; family Psolidae; genus Psolus; species Psolus chitonoides. The sequence goes on along the minus strand of JAODUJ010000030.1, from coordinate 5,372 downwards.
AGGTTTAAGGTGAGGGGTGCCATAAGTTGCCAAAGTTAGTGTTTGGAACAGCTCTGGCAGCCACTCCAAAAAGTAAGTGTGTAAGTCAATGGAGCAATTGATTATGGTGTGGACCCTTAAACCAAAGAAGAAGTGTATGATGTCACCCTGGTGTTAATTTGGCAACAAAGAGGTCATTATTCCCTAATATTTTGCATTATCCTTTTAGTTCTCCTTTTTCTTCCATTATATTATAGCCTAGTTTTTGGTGAGACAGGCAGCGGGACCATATACAGCTACCACATTGCCACAGCTGTCCTCAGTCGCATTCACACAAGATTTAAGCTCATTCCATTTTACGACATGGAAATCTTTGGGGTAAGTAATCATTTTGGAGAAATGGGTTCTTGATGAAGACATATTCAACAGCTTGAACTGCCAAGTAATTTAAAGAATATTCCATCCAAAATGGTAATTAAAGGTACTTCAGATGTTTGATGGATCAGTTAGAAAAACATCTGAGTTTACTCATCCTTCCAACATAACTAGTAAGTTATTTTGATTAAATTACCTTTGATGATCTCATTTTCCCTCATTGTTTCAAAAAAGAGAAATGGGGAACTAATTTCAATTTTTGTGGGCCACAAAAATTGGCTGCTTCTTATGGACATGTCTAACAATTCCATGCACCCAGATTCATTGTAAACACACAGATAATCATCAACCAGATTAGAATAAACTCAGTACACTGTGTGAGTATATTATAACGTGTGCTGCGCGCTGGCGAGAATCACGTTCAGTTACTCAAACCTGGCACACTGGTAGTAGGCCTGGATCTTCCCCAAACCCTCTATTCGTGTGTCTTGCCTGCCTTTGTTGGACGTTGGAATATATATAGCTAGTGTTTACTTTCCCAATATAGCGACACATGTAATAGGCTAGATTCATTCCGAATCTGGGTTAGTATTTCAACATATTGGTGGAAGGGCCTTTGCGAAAAGTTTGCGAATGTCACTCCAAATCCATCGATTACGTCAAATATTCCTGCCCAAATTCAATTGAAAATGTGAATATCAGTAGTTAGTTTTATGCATCATGCATGTCAATATCTGTATATTTGCAGTGTTTTGGTAACATACATAAACACCTTGAGTACGTTGAGTCCGCCCCTCTTGTTCGCAACAGCCCGGGGCGTCACGCCCCAGGGCCCCTGCATCCCCATGCTCGAAATTCGCGTCTTCTACTGGCAGTTTAGAGCTATGCATGGCCAGGGAAAGAGGTAGACATGCGACCCAGGCATTGCCTAAAGCATTCATTGTGACGTATTAATAACGCACATTTAGCCTACGTACGCACGTACATGCGGTCGCTGTTCATTTCAGCGGGACTGTTCCCAGCCGTTAGTGTGACGTCATTGTCCATGCTACATCGGTGAAGACAAGCGTTAGCTTGAACACCGATCCTATGTAAAACGGTGATTTTCATACAATTTCATCTCTTGAAAAAAGATTTGTGAGGTTCCAAGAACTGAAAATTAACAGGTCAATAACCTTTTGCTGGAAACTGAATTGAAATGCTCAAAATATGTTTTCAAGAATATTACGTTGTAAAATCCGCATTATCCTCTCTCATTCAAATCACGTGGCATGCACATATGCCGGTGTTGTCCGCTTGAGGGATATCTACCTGACGCGGTCAGTATCAATCCATGCTGCGCCTGTGGTGCATGTGTTTACTCCAGTTATCTTCTTGACGTCATCTAGCCAACTTGCTGCTAGTCTCCCTCTCCTATGCTTGCCCTCAACCTGAATTATGCCCTGCTCCAAAACAGAGGTGTCTTGTAGCATACCCAAAGTGGGCTAATTTCTTGGTAATGATATATGCTCGTAGTGTCATCTGGACTCCAACCTGGACTCTATTCGTTTGTTTTCCTCTCTGTTCATAACACCCTCAGGATTCTGCGGTACACCACAGCTCGAAGTAACTGTGATCACACTTCTTCAGTGTCCAGGACTCTTGAGCCATAGCTACGATAAAGGCTGCTGATATAAGTAGCGTGACCTGCGGGGTATTGGGAGCTTATTCTTATTTTCTCCGTATTTTTTACTACATTTTTAGCAAATGCCATTCGTCGCTGGATCTTCCCAAAGCTTTCCTCCACTTCAATTTTCGGCCTCCATCTAAGCTGCATCTGGCTGCTGCCTGTTCTACAGCCATAGATGACCATGAACCTTGGTTTTCTTGGTATTTTTCAATAGCCCTCACTTCGCATTGGATGAATTCCTTTAATAATAATAATAATAATAATAATAATGAAAACTTATATAGCGCTCAAATCCACCAAACAAGGTGCTCATGGCGCTGATACAGAAAGACGACGCCTGGTTAATTTGTATGCATGTTTAAAGAAAAGAAATATCAAGACCCCCCCCCCCTTCCACCATCTGGGCGAGAAACATGTTTTTCCTGATTCAAGCAAGGCTTACCTGTCCTTATTGATTGATGGTTCTTTTTTGTTAGCCTTTGATTTCTAACGTGGTTTTCTCTTGTCAATGAAACCGCTTGACGTGATTCTGATGAATCCGAAGTATCTGGTACCACGTAAGGTATAGATAAAAAGGCACATAGTATAATTATTTTATTATACGTTATACATTATATATTTCAGTAAATACCAGTAAAGCTTGTAGCCGAAAAGATACATTGAACGATTCATACAAAGAAAAGTAACATAGGCCTATGTCAATATAATACAATGATACATGATGGGAAAAAAGCAACAAACTCATAAATCAATATAACAAAGGATCAACTTCCGTTCGGTGGTTTCAGTCATAGAAATGTCCATTCGTCTATAGATATGTTGCACACCGTCTCTTCATCTCGTTTTCGGTATATGCCATTCATGATTAACAATCATATATCTCATGTTTGAGAATCGCGGTTATGACTCTGAGAAAAGCGACGGGCTCGCATATTGCGAGGCAACTAGTACGATCAGCATGACACGTTTTCCGGGCCATGTGATTATTGGTGTTTATACAAGATATCATCAAAAGACCCAGTTAAAAACTGCAAGACAAAATGGCGTCACTTTCACCAGCTGAAAGACCATACCTGTACCGGATTTTAAAGATTATGCAAACAATCTACTAAGCCGCGAAGACCGCCTCTCTAACATGATAATATATAAAACATGGGATTTTGAATTTATTACAGGACAGGTTATGTAAATAAATGATCTAATAATCGATTTTTGTTTTTGTGATCCCAACAAAGTAGCATTTTGAACTTTGTTGGCCGCTGAAACCTTGAAAGAATCGACTTTTGCTCTTGGCTAGATCATCTTGATATTATTAACTTACCTTACCTTACCGTTCCTCTTCTGGACCGGTGTTCCAAGGCAGCAGTACACTGCCTCCAATTTGAACGGTCTCAGGCAACATGTCTCGCCTCGGTCCCAGTGTTCCATCTTAGTTCGTTCCTCTCCCTCTCGATAGTTCTCCTCCGTGTTGGTTTGGGACGACCAACTTTCTTTCTGCCCTCCGGCTTCCAGGTCATTGCTGTAATACAGTGGCTGTCTCCCTTCATTCTATAAACGTGCCCAATGCACTTCCCATCTACTTGCCGTTACCTCATGGCTGATCTTTTTCATGCCACTTTAAAAGCCTAAAACCCTGGCCTGGAGCTTGATCGGCCCCTGGACCCCACGCCGCCATTAGACGCTCAGCTTTCATGGTCAGTGGCCCATTAGTTAACAATACTTCCATCATGTGGGACTTCAAAAAATCCAATTGAGGAAGCCTGGTGTAGATGCCTAGATTTTCCGGTCTGGAGTAGATTTTCGATCGAGGACACTATTTGAAAAAAATGTACATGGGATTTCATCAAAATAATAGTTTTCTGAAAATATTTTCCATGCTGGAATGTTCCTTTAAGATACATAAGGTTCTTTGAGACTAAAAAGAACAAAAAGTGGTTATATATCAAATTTGGTCAATATTTGTGTCAGTGTATTTTTGAACTTTTTGCCGAAACTCACCTTGAATTTTTATATTTTACTTAATTCAAAATTGTTAAAAAGACACAGTTGTGGATGGGACGAGATGAGATGGTGGAAATATATATATGTTGATCATTTAATTCTGATGTTATTGTTTTCATTATCATTACTGATTTAGTATTGATCTACATATGTCCATTATTTGAAAGTTGATGACTAGGTGAGCAGCCCTCTGTTGCCAGTTAAACGCTATCAAAGATTATGGTATTTATAAAGATGTGACAGCTTGCCAAAAAAGTGTAACGCGCGTGAAGACGCACTAGGAGATATTATGGAATATTTAGTGCGTGACTGAAACTATTGCATGCACAACATGATATCGATAAATAATACTAAGGGTAAGTCACGCAGGCATTATAGTGCGAGGGCGCACTAATACCTGATAATGCGCATGTGCAGAAGGAGAGGTGCACTGTGCAACAAGCAGATTATGCTCAAAATATACATAACATATGTTTATACGTACTGTTTCGCAGACAAACATGGTGATCCCCATGAACGAAGCACTCGTCATAAAAGCTTACATAGCAACACACAGTGAGGTATATGAGCTGTCATGTCTTGTCGTAGATGTCTTGGACGCTGTGTACACTACTGTGATCAGATACAACATTTTTATTGAATGGACTGTTCACAGTGCATGCAACATTATTGTCGCATGCCTTTGTAAACACAATAGACTTTCCTCTATCTGGAAATACTTCTCGTAACGTGGCAGGTGCATGATACATCTCACCACTATTGATCGGCCAAACCTAATTTGTCGCATTGCGACAAAAATGTTGTTCAATGAAAGTTTGAAATGTTGTATCGTATCACACGCAGTGTGTACAGTCGCGATGCGACAAAAATGTTGTATCTGATCACAGTAGTGTGAACGGTCCTTTATGGCTGATATGGCTCTTAATTGTCTTTTCATTCGCACGAATATGCCAGATGATATCTGCAGTAATGGTCAGCTCCATTTGAGTCACCTTAGCAGACATGAGTCTGACTTTTTGGTTCCTTGCTTTAAAATCACTTGGCGTGTGTGTGTGTCTGTGACACTTGCTTAGCTAAGTACACTGTAACTCAACAAGGGAAAGTTGAACTTGGTGAATAGTCCCTATTGATTTCGGTGCCCATCTCATCAATATTCATGAGTGGGCGGGATTTTGTTCTGATTTGTTTGTTTTGTTCAAACTTGTTTTGGTGACATTGGTAGGAGGTGGGGTACATGGGTAAGTTAGTACCATATTGGATTACATTAATATTCACGATAACTGAATGATGCAAGGTCCGATCAGTCTCATACTTGGTGGGTAGGTTACCCATAGTGAGTAGATGGTCC